>ABLG01000513.1:0-69215 GCA_000172435.1 Meloidogyne hapla
ATGAATAGGCTGACTTTGAATGAATAAAGCCAAGATTAGAATGATTAGGCTGACGCATGTAACCAAGACCAACTGGCCATAGGTCCCGAAATGCGGAAGTATCTTTATAAAACCAGAAAATAATTTTGAAAATAATTTTTCCTTACTTCCAATAATCCTTTCATTCCAATTTAATCCTTTTTGACCATTTTTACTCTTTTTTGGGAAGAAAGGAAAAAGGGGAGTCACAAACTTGAAAATTACCGAGAATTTTTCAATTATAGATAGAAGAAACAATCACTGGCTCCGTTTTGACTGCGGGTGTTGGGCAAAATGTTTCACGTCAAATTGCCTTAAAATCAGGTTTTTTCACGTTGCATTTGCCTAATTTTTAAATGAGTATAATATTCATAAATTTAAAATGGTTTTATTCTTTTTTATATGTTTATCTTTTCTATCCAGGTATCCCAGATTTTCGGAATGCTTTTACAGTGAACAAAGTCTGTTCATCAAGCCTCAAAGCTATGCATTTGGCTACACAATCATTAATGATTGGCACTCGTGAGATTGTACTTGTCGTTGGTGTTGAAAGCATGAGCCAAACGCCTTTTTATCTTGCTAGAGGAGAGAATGGATATGGAGATGTTAAATTGGTGGTAAGTATATTGAAACATTTCAATTTTCTGAAAATACCGCCTATTAGAATAATACGAAAAATTAATAGCTTGAATATTTAGGATGGCATTCAACGAGACGGAATTTGTGACGCTCTTTTAGACCAACCAATGGGACTTTGCGCAGAGAAGACTGCAAAAGATTATGGGTTTACACGCGAAGATCAAGATAATTATGCTCTGAAATCTTATAAGCTTGCTGAAAAAGCTTGGGAAAAGGGGGAATTTTCTGCTGAAGTTGTAGAAGTTAACGTTCGTCAACGAAAAGGATTACCTGATTTGGTTGTAAAAGAAGATGAGGAATATAAACGATTGATCAAAGAAAAGGTTTCTATATTGTCCCCTGCTTTTTTAAAAGATGGAAGTGGGACAATTACTGCTGCAAATGCTTCTTCTTTGGTAAATTAAAAATTTAATTTTTAAATGTACAATTCGGATTGCTTTATTTAGAATGACGGCGCTGCAGCTATTATTCTTGCATCGAAAAGTGCTATTGCACAAAATAGCACTCTGAAGCCGATTGCTAAAATTGTTGCGTTTGCTGACTCTGCTCGAGCACCTATTGATTTTACGATTGCTCCGGTTGATGCCGTTAAATTGGTTTAATTTTTTGTTTTATATTTTATTTATTTTTTTTAAATTTAAAGTTGCTTGCACAGTCAAACATGTCAAAAGATGAAATTGCTCGTTGGGAGATCAATGAAGCATTTTCTGTTACTGCATTGGCTTTCATTCAGTCGTTAGACTTAGACCCGAAAAAGGTAAATGCTCGCGGGGGTGCCGTCGCCTTAGGGCATCCAATTGGCTGTTCAGGAGCAAGAATTGTAGTTACTTTACTACATCAACTGGAAGCTGGTGAATATGGAATTGCTGCCATTTGCAATGGAGGAGGAGAAGCAACGGCTGTTCTCGTTCAAAAGCTTTGAATGCTTCATTTGTTCGGACAAAGTTTTTAACCTAGTGATTTTTTAAAATAATTTATTCAAATTTTTATAATTATTCTCTAAATCAATATCATTCCATTACAAAGTGCCATCATTTAAATTGACCTTAAATTACAAAAGCCTTTACTTGTCATTATATAAAACTCAATTTGTTATTTTTATTAAAATAGATTTTATTTAAAAAAAATTTTTTTTATTAGTTAATTTATTTTTCTAAATATCTTTATTTTATGTATTTATTAACATAAAAAATAAATTAATATTCACCAACCAGGCATATAGCAATTTCTAAAAAATTATTTTAAAAATGTTCGCCTTATTGAAACGTCAATTTATCTCCTCTTTCATCGCTCCTCAAGAATCTTTTGTAATTCCTGTAGCAACTGTCACTAGCCAGCCATTAATAATGAGAATTCGAAGGCATAAAATGAATAGGCATAAATACTTAAAAAGACTTAAACGCGACTGGTGGCAAATTAAGAAGAGACATGCGCAGAAAAAACAAAGGGTATGTTTTGATTTGCTTATTTCTGTCCATATTAAAATTTCTGATAATCATCCAGTGTTATTTAGGCTGAGGATCTCTTTCGTGGCCGTATGCGTGAAATTCTTGCAGAATTTGAGCGTTTCGATCCTTTGGAATATGTTAAAGAAACAATGGAAAAGTTAGTTTTTAATCTCTTTGTATTTAATTTGAAAATTTATCAGAGCTAACAAGGATTGGCGAGTGGATGTGGAGCCAAGCGGGAGGAAAAAGTTTCCTCATTGGTCAACATTAATGAGTCTTGAAGAGCTTTATTCTGTCGAGAAGGATGATTATATTGACAAACGTTTTGGATTACCAAGCAGCGAGGAATGTCCTATCTTAAATAAACTTTGTGCCGATTATCAACGTCATTACATTGTTGGGCCACCAAAAGAATTTTTAGAAAAAATTAGGAAGAATGAAGAGGAGGAAAGAAGGAAAATACTTGAAATGAGTGGTTACTCAATTACAAAAATTGAGGGAAAAAGTGAGGAAAAATAAATAGTTTGTTTATTTTTGAACTTTTGTTATTTTGAAATATATCTTTATGAATTTTGGGTGTATTTCATGAATGACTGGAATTAGGTGTTTTTTTTTGTTAAAAAAGCCCGGAAAAACAAACACTCAATTGTTACAAATATGTAATAGTCTACTCAGAATATTAAAAATACAAAGTATAACGAAATTTTAACTTTAAATAATATTTAGGATGACAAATTAAATTGATAGTTTTCGGATAACTCTTACAATAATTTTATATATTATTGCCTCCAACTGATTGTTGTTGACTCTCTTGAGCTCGTAATTGTTCTTCAGCAAATCTAAGTTCCTCTCGAAGCCATTGAACATACTTTAAATATTTTTAAATTAAGTTTATGAAAACCCGGCTTCCCCTAACTCATCCCCAAACTTAAAATGAATTTTCTATTTAATGCGAAAATCTCTAACAAATTACCTGTCCAGTGGATTCTTGATCTCGTTTTCGCTTGCATTCTTGTTTGCAAAGTCCATAATCTACCATTGCTTTCAAACTTTTTGGTTTTTGCATTTTTATTTGTTCAGGGGCCAGTGAATCAACTGATTTGGCCTGTGGTTCTTGTGGAGAATAAACAAATTGTTTTCGAACTTTAGCATGCGTGTAAAGTGCAATAATTAAAATAATAAATAAAATAATATTAATTCGAGTCATTCTTTATTTGAGTGATTTTTTTAAAAATAATTTTTAGTTTAATATTTTATTAAATTTTTGATCGAATTAATCTTAATGATCAAATGATTGGACAAAACTATATTTAACACAAATATTTTTAATTTTCATTCTTTTCATAAGATAAGATATGAACACTCGAAGAAAATAATGACGTAAGTAGAGGAAATGATAGTGAGATAAGAATCAGCGCCGAGGCAATTTTTAAAGTAAAAAATATAATGGAATCGAAAATAAGATTTTTATTATTTAAGAATTGAGAAATTTAAGTGAAAACAATTTAGGAAAATGTAAAGATTTTTTCAATGTAATCGAAAAAATAAATCAAGGGAAATGGTAGATTCTTTGGTCAAAAACATTGTGTAATTGTAACCAAATGGATTTTTTGGAAATTTTTATAAGGTTTTGCTTAGTTTATGGTAAAAGAATGAATGATGGAAAATTTTAAAATTAATCGTTTGAAAATTCTTTTCAAGTAAAGACAAATCGAATTTTTTTTTTATTTAAGATTTTAATAAAACAAATTTAAACGTAACTATTTAACACCAAATGCGTGAAATCCTAAAACATTTATTATCATTTCTATAGTTCATTTCAAGTGTTTGAAAGCCTTAGGCATTGCACAATGGTCGAGGAAGTGAACATAGTCAGTCATTTCCTTTAAATTTATTTTAATAAAAATTTTAATGGAGAATTCTGACCATTATCCCTCGTTTAAAAAAAATGTAGTAATTCAATTTTATAAATAATTTACCATATGGCAAGATTCACCAGAATCAGGATTAGCTCGCACACGTTCATTACAAGTTTCGAGTATTTCTTTCAAACTAATTGCTTTCTTTTCAAGTGCACATTGCTCACGGTAAAATGTAACAGGATCGACGCCTTCTTCGTATTTTTTCTGTAAAAAATTTTTTTGAGATTAATAATTGAAATCTTTAATTTAACAAACCTCTGACATTTGTCCCTTTAAAAGAAAAATAATTTACTTTTAATAATAAGATAATAAAAATAAGCTTAAAAGAAGTTAAATGAATAAAAAAATAAAAATGACAATAATCGGCTCCTACACATTTCGCTACACGACATTTCGCCACCCGATGCTACGCAGACATTTCGCTACATTTTATTGTTACTACGCATGTCCTGCAATAGAGCCTAATTTTCATATCTTATTTTGCGTCTTGGCCTGATTTGCTACAAACCCCCTTTCTCCTTCTATCGACATAAGAACTTTCTTTTGATCACGAAATTCTTTGAGCATAGCGTTTTTGATTTCCTAAGAAAAAGGAAAATTTTGGCAGTGTAGCGAAATGTCGGGTAGCGAAATGTCCAATTTTGGCAGGGTAGCGAAATGTCGGGACACAAAATAATCGCGGAATTTTTATCATGTTCTCTCATCAATTACTCTTTTCTCTTCCCTCTTCTCTTAATTTTGCACACTCTCTTTACATCTGAAGCTACGCCTTTAGGATTTTGAATTTCCTTAAAATTATTAATTTTGTGCTTTTATTATTTAATATTTTTTTAAAATTAGTTTTAGTAACCAAATCAGCTAGCAAAATTAAAAGATGGGAATAAAAGATTTGGCAAAAGTAATTGCTGACCATTGTCCTAAAGCGTTAAAAACATTGGAAATGAAAGCTTATTTTGGACGGAAAATTGCAATTGATGCCTCAATGAGTTTATATCAATTTTTAATTGCCGTTAGGCAAGATGGAGCTGTTCTTTCTTCAGCTGATGGAGAAACAACAAGGTAAATAATTATTTTATTTAATAAAAAAATATTTTTTTAATTTAGCCATTTAAATGGATTATTTTATCGAACAATTCGAATGATGGAAAATGGTATAAAGCCAGTTTATGTTTTTGATGGAAAACCTCCAGAATTGAAATCTGATGAGTTGGATAAACGTTCAGAGAAACGTGCTGAAGCAACACAACAATTAGCAGAAGCAACAGAAAAGGGGGATACAGAAGCTATTGATAAATATAATCGACGTTTGGTTAAGGTAAATTTAATGGAATTAAATATTAATTTATTATAACAAAAGGTAACTAGCGAACATACCGATGATTGCAAAAAATTACTTAATTTAATGGGCGTTCCAATTGTTGAAGCTCCTTGTGAAGCAGAAGCTCAATGTGCTGAACTTGTCCGTAAAGGGATTGTTTATGCAACTGCAACAGAAGATATGGATGCATTAACATTTGGTTCTCAAATTCTTGTTCGACATATGACTTTTAGTGAAGCAAAAAAGATGCCTATTAAAGTTTGTTTTTAAAAATGATTTTCTTTATTAAAATGATTAAATTAAAAGAGTTTTCTTTAGAACTTTTTTAATAAATATTTTTTATTCCACATCTTTTAAAATTATCAAACAATCAAAATTATTATTTTTTCAATTTTTCTTTTAAATTTAGGAATTTTCTTTGGAAAAAGTTTTACAAGGTTTGGACATGACATATGACCAATTTATTGATTTATGTATTTTACTTGGTTGTGATTATTGTGGAAATATTAAAGGAATTGGTCCTAAAAAATCTGTAGAATTAATTAAACAATATGGTTCTATTGAAGAAATTCTTCAAAAAATTGATCAAAAAGTATTTTTAAAAAATTATTTTAATTTTCTCTATTTTTTTATTTAGAAATTCCCACCGCCAATTGGATGGAAATACAAAGAAGCTAGAAATCTTTTTTTACAACCTAATGTTGATGATGGAAGTAAATTTGAAGTAAAATATTATTTTTTAATTAAAAATTGTTTTATTTTCTATTTTTTAGTTAACATGGGCAGAACCAAAAGTTCAAGAAGTTGTTGATTATTTGTGTGTACAAAAAGGTTTTAGGTAATTTTAAAAATTTTAAAATAATTTTAAAAAGCCACTTTTTTATTTTTATTTATTTTATTAAATTAAAAATGATTCATCTTATTTATTAATTTACGCTCATTTATTAATATTTTTATTAAATCTTTTATTTCATAGGTAAATTCCTAAACAATTATTTTTTGCTTATTTTCTCCTTTTTTCAAGGAATTTCCTTTTACGTATTTAAGTTTTTTAAATAATTAATTAATTAGAAAATCGTTAACAAATATTTTTTTATTTTTCTTTTGCGTAATTAAATGTTTATTTTTTATGGATATTTTATGATGAAAAAAAAACAAATATTTATTAAAATAATATTTGCTCTTTTTAATAGAAAAAAAATTAAATTAATTTTATTGTTTTTTCCCATAAACATTTTTTACATTTTTGTTTAAATTTTTTTTTTAAATTAAGTGAGGATCGAATCCGTTCTGGCCTTGACCGTCTAAAAAAGAGTCGACGAACTGCCCAACAAGGTCGAATAGATGCATTCTTCGCACCAATTCCTGTAATTATTGACAAAGACAACAAAAGAAATGGAAAAGGAAATGTTGGAGATAAGAGAGAGAAAAAGCCGGCAAAGAAGCGTAAAGTGATAATTGAAGAAGATGATGAAGAAGAAGAAAAAGAAGATGAAAAGGATGACAATGAAAATAATAAAAAAGAGGTGAATGACTCATTTAATTTAAAAATCCTTTAAAATCTGATAAAGACAAAAATTAAATTTTAATTAACAAAATATTTTTCTCATAAAAGGACGACAGTGAAGATGATGAGAAACAATCAAAAGATCATCACGAAATTGGAGGCGGAACAGAAAAGACAAAAAAAGCAAAGTTTTCGCTGAAGGTCCTTTCTGCTTCTAAAAAACCAAACAAAAAGGCGAACACTAAAAAGATGACCAAAAAATTTAAATCTCAAAAGATTAATTGAAATATACGCCCATTATATACATATTTATTATTTTCATTCCATCTGGCCATTTTATTTACTCACATTCATTTTACATTTTGTCTAACTTTTTAATTATTTTGATATTTATTAAATATTATTTTTTTTAATTCAAATAAAAATTAAAGAACAAATAAAGCTTAGGGGAGAGTATTACATTTATTTTTTTAATTGTAATACTTCCTTGTGAGAAGTTATTTTAAACCTTTATGGATTTCCTTTGAACAAATTTTTGGAACCTAACTTTAGAATTTTTAAATTCTTTTTAACAGTCAAAACTCCCTTCTCTTCATTCGCAAAATCCTTTACAAAATAATTTAAAAATTATTTTATTTTATCAAAAAACTTTTCAAAAAATATTAATAAATAAATCTTCGTTAAACTTTTATATATTTCTCGCTTTTTTAATTTCTTAATTTTATGACGGTACTCTAGACTTGTTTAAACGCAAAAATTTTTTAGTCTTTCACATTAGAATTTTATATGTACTTCTTTTTGAGGCCTTTATGTTTAAAGGGATAACTGGTTTATATTTTCATTTTTTCTCTTTTTCTTCCCCTTGTTGTCCCCGAGGCTGTCTTCAATCACCTTTTGCCTTTCACTTAAATTCGGTCTATTGACGGCGTTTTGATTGTGGTAATGAGGGGAATGAAAAAAGGGAGTGGTTGATTGAGATATGTTTTTATATATTTTAATAAAAAAAGAAAGGTTATTTTGTTTTAAAGAGAGTTATTAAAATTGCGCCAAACATAAAAGCTATAATTTTATGTCAAAATAATTTTTAAAATTTTTTTTCACATTTTTAAATAAAAATTTAAAATTAATTAATATTCTTAATAATTAATTTTAATTCTCTTTTTTAAATATTTCAAAATAATTTAACATTTTCTGATTTTAAATTTACGTAATGAATTAAAATCTAAATATTTTAAGAATCTAAAACTAACAAAAAATTTTCTTTATAAAAATTTCAATTTATTTGATAAAAGTTTTTTTTAAATAAATAAATATTAAGTTAGAAACTTTAAATTTAAATAATTATTTTAATATATTTTTATTTTTTAATTCAAAATTAATTAATTATTTTTTTTAATAAATTTAAATATTTTTTTTTAAATTTTAATTGACCTTCTCTTTCTCCAATCAAATCAAAAATAAAAATAAATAAATATATTTTAGGTTATATTTTTATTGGTTTTTGTGAATTGAGCGTAAAAGTCAATTGTTAATAAGTTTTTTTTCTTTTTAAACATTTGTCCTTCTTCCACTTTTTTTTCTTTTTATGTCGCGCACGCGTTTTGTCCAAAACAAAAAGAAACAAAACGGTTTTTACTTTAAAAACAATTCTTCTAAAAAAAACAAAAATAATCTAAAAATAATATTTTTATTGTTCTTCCGACAAAAAAAGTTTTATTTTATTAATTAAAAATATTTTTTTAAATTAATTAAATAAATAACATTATATATTTAATTTTATATTTATTTTTCCAAAGAATTACTAATATTTTTTTGAGGAATTTAAAAAAGATTAAATACAAAATAATTTAATTATTTTTAATAATTTAATTAATTAAAGATTAAAAAATTTTTTTATTTGTTTATTGTTTTGTTTGAAAATGTTGTGCTTTTCCTTGTATTTTTTGCATAAATATTTACTAAATGTCTTTTGATTCTAATCATTTTTATTTTTAATCTCTCATCTCTTATAAACACTCTTTGGTCCTTTTTTAAAAAATATATTTATTATATGGCCCCATCATTTTCTACAGGTTTCTTTTGGCGTAATAGGCGTCAAATAAATAAATAAATATATTTTAACAAATACCTTTTTTTTTTATTTTGCTTTTTCTTTTGCGCATTCCCTTCTCTCCTTTTCTCTCTTTTCTCCCCCTTTTTGCCATCAAAATTCCAAAATATTTTTTCAGTGAAGGGTTAATATACAAAAATATTTTCTGCAAAATAAATTGGCTTTTAGTTTTTTTTGCAAATCTATTTTCATTTTCTTTTTAATTATTAAAAATTCTTTAATTTAATTAAAAATAAATATTCTTAATCCTTTCTAACATTTTATCCTCAAAATTTGTCAAAGTTTTATTAAACTTTTTCTGTTCATTTTTTTTAAATTATTTTTTTATTTTTTATAATTTTAAATGTGCAAAATTAAGTATAATTCATTTAATATTAAAAAAATAATTACAAAAATTTTTTGTCAATAAAATTCCGTTAAATATCTTTTTCTAAAATCTCTATTCTTCTTCATTAAAAAGGTTAACATAACAAGTCGGGCATAAAAATGAGGAAATATTTTTGTTTTTTTCGACCACCCCCAAAATGATTTAAAGTTTTTTACTTGCGCAAAAACGAAAGAGGACCTTGAAGGAGAAAAAAGGCACAAAATAAATGAAAGAATGGTGAAGGCCAACACGATTAAATAAATTCGATTAAATAAATTAAAATATTTATATTATTGCCAGTCCTTTCTAAATATATCTTTTTTTTCCTTTTTAATTAATAAAAATATTTAAATTAAAATATATATTGGCACCAAATAATTGAATAAAAATTCAAAATATTTTTCTTATGAATTTTTCTTCAAATGGTTAAATTTATATTAATTAATACTCTTAATCTTCCAATCTTGATAATTTTTTTATTTATTAAATATAAATATTATTTATTTATTTTATTATTGTAAAATAATTTTTTATTTATTTTTGTCTAGAAATAATTATTTTATTTAATACTAAACTTAATATACTAAATACACTATTTAATACTAAATACACTAAACTTTTAAATAAAAATATTTTTTTTTATAAAATTCCTTTTATTATAAAATGAATTTTAATTACTTTTTTTTTAAATAAAAAAATTAAAAAATATATCCCTTAAATGTCCCAATTTAATATTGTGTAATTTATTTTAAATATTTTTAAATTAAAAAATAAAAAGAAAAATGATTAAAATTGAACAAACAATTCAAAAAAAATTTTTTTTTATTTTTAATTTTGTCTTTCTATTTTTTATTTATTTCTTAACTAATATATAATACCTATATATTTTTATTTTATTAAGACGAAGGTTTAAATTATTATTATTGTTAAATTTATTTTTAACAAAAGAAAAGAAAATATTTAAAAAAAAATATTTAAAGTATTAAATGATTACTCATAAAATATTTATTAAGAAATAAATTTTATTTTAATTGCGCAAATAAAATTAAAAGAATTTTTGAACTAAAAAAATAAATAAAAATTAAAGCTAATTTATTTATTTAATTTAAAATAAAAGGAAATACCTTTATAAAATTTGAACATTTATTTGGTTTTTAAAAATATTTATTTATTTTATTTTTTATTTAAATAATTATTTTAAAATAAATTATTTAATTAATAAAGTTCCACTAAAATAAACTTTATCAAAAAATTTTGTAAGTATACAATTTCTTAAACACAATTACTTTTTTAATATTTATTAGAAAAGGCATAATATATAGACATTTTTTTTGAAAATTTATAACAAAAATATTTTTTTTAATTATTATTATTTTGCGCGCAAATATTTTTTTTTCGTATTTTTATAATAAAATGCAACATATTTTTATTTGTAAACGTTTACTTGTTTAAGGAATACATTTTTTATTAACTTTAAATTATAAACTTTTATTTATAAAATGTTCTTTTTTTATTTTTATTTTTCTTGTTTTTATTATTTTTATTATTTTTGGTAATAAAAATTATATTTTATTTTATTTAAGGTTTTGGACTAAATAAATAAATAAATATATTTTTATTACTAAAATACTACAAAAAAAGTTTTCTTTTTATTTTTTAAAACAAAACTTGATTTAATTTAAAACAATAAAGATTTGGACATAAAATTTATAATAAAATAAAATTTATTTAATTTTTGACCAAAAATTTTGTAAAATTATATTTTAAATATTTTATTTGATTATTTTTAAATAAAATGTTCGAAATGAAGCTAAAAAATATTTTATTTTTGAGTATAAAATCTAAAAAACCCCCATTTATTATTGGATTATAATTTTTTTAATTTTTAGATAAAATCCATATGATTATTGAAACAATTAAAATTAATTTAAAATAAAAAAATTCTTTTTCAATTAAATAAAGGTGTTTGTATTGTTTCTAATTTCTTTTCTTTTCGTCTATGGCTTCAATTAAAACAAATATTTTTATTTGCTTTGGCTTTATATTATTAAATAAAATATATATTTCAAATACAATTCCTGTTGGTGGAAAACCTCCAGAAGATTTTGGTAAAAATAAATAATTAAAAAAACATTTTGGTATTTTACTGATAAAAATGTATAGTATACCAACACTGTTATACCACCATATTTGTAACAGAACAAAAGGATATATTAATCCCAAATATCCCTTCAGATATTTAAATATTCCTTTTAAAAACAATAAATTAATTAATTAAATTTTTTTAAAAAAAAGATTGTCCTCATCCTTTTCGAAATATTTATGGGAATGTTCTATTTGAAAATGATGCATTTGAATGGGAACAAAAAAGACAATCTTGGTTAACAATGGATGTTTATTCAAAATCTTTAAATGATTGTGTACGTCAATGTTATGGATATAGATTTTGGTTAAAATTAAATAAATTAAAATTTTTAAATTTAAATTTAAAGTTATTCAATACTTTTCTTATCAAATAATTCAATAAGAAAAACTTGTCGATTATATCTTCATTCAAGTGATGAATGTAATGGAAAAATATTATTATCTACAAATAAAATTGAAAAAATAATTTTTGAAGAAAATAAAAATAAAATTGTTGTTGAATGTTTAAAATGTAGAAAAAATGAAAATGAAAATGAAGAAAAACAAATAATTAGTGGACCTGAAGATTTTCCAAAAGGATTTAAAAGATTAATGTCTTCAGGTAAAATAAATTATAAAAATATTATTTATTTTTTTATTTAAAGATAATCAACAAAAACAACAATTTAAACAAAATGATGATCCATTAAAAAATTCAGTAGAAAATGGTGGAGGTGCAAATAAAGTAATAATATCACCAAATAATCAAGCAAAAAATAATGGTGGAGAAAAACTAGATGAAGAAGCTAATTTACGGAAACAAAGACAAATTTGGAGAGGTGGTTAGAAATTAATATATTTTTTATTTAAAATGTTTTTTATTTTTTAGCTTGTCTAGTTACTTTTGAAGTATTTCCAGAAAATGAAAGGGATAAAGCTTTGGCTAATTTTAAATTATCTAAAACTGCTTCAGTTTCTAGGTAAAAACATGAAACATTTTGAGATAGATATTTATTCGAATTATTTTTATAGTTTAAATGAATGTGCTTTTATTTGTTATCAAAATGCTTGTTCAAATGTTCTTTTTGAATTGGGCCCTGGAGGAGAAGAAGCTACTGAGGGTAGTGGAGTTAGACTTTCTAAATGTCATTTGGATATGGAATCAAATACAGAAACTTGTAGTGGAGAATTACAAAGACATTATTCTTATCCAAATATTAATATGACTTTAATGAGTTGTGTACGTTGTGGTTAGTTTTTGTTTTAGACCTTTTCTTCTACCCGGTTTAACTTTATGTACAGAAATTACTATGGGAATGCTTTTAATTCGTTCCCAATCTCGAATTCCTTTTATTAATTTTTTTATAATTTTATAGTAGCAAAAAAGCCAACAACAATATCACCATTTGCTGAAATTGTTGCAAGGAGTACAGCTTCAACTCCAACTCAAACATTTACTGAAACTAATAATTCAACAAATATTCCAGAAGAAACATCAAAAACTGAATCAACATATGGAACACCAACTAATATACCTTCAAATGTTGCAACAACTCCAATAATTCCATTAATTGTAGCTAATCCATCAGAAGAAGAAAATAAAACAACAGAAATTCCATCAGAATCTACAACAATTTTATTATCAGAAGAAATAATAACACAAACACCCTCGTCTTTTCCAAGTCAAATACAGGCAGAAACAGAACAATTTAAAAATGCAACAATAATTGAAGCAACAGGATTAGCAGCTATTGATACAAAATTTAATAGAATATCATCAAATAAACCATTAAATAATTTAGAAAAAGAAATTATTTCAACAACAGAAAAAGAAGAAGAAGAAACATCAACACCTTTAGAAGAAGAAATACCTCTTCTTCCAATTAAAATAATCAGTGAACATGAAAATATAAATGGATCAACAATACGTCCAAAATCTGTTGGTTTAGCTATACCTAATAGACAAAAAGAAAATGAAAAAGAAAAAGTTTTAAATAAAACAAAAGAAGAAGAAACAGAAGAATCAACAACTTTAGAAACTTCTCTTCCTTCTTCTAATAAAGAAGAAGAACAACATTTTATAGCTGGTTCAATTAATTCGCTTCAAAATGAAACTTCAAAACCAAAAACTGAAAATTCTGAATTAAAATCTAATGAAGAAGAAGAAATAAAAAAAGAAACTTCTACTTCAAAAGAAATTGAAGCAACATCAGAAGAAACAAAAGAATTTGTTGCTGGAGGTATTTTTAATGAAAAACCGGGAAATATTTCAGAAGAAACATTAAAAACTGAATCAACATATGGAACACCTTCAAATGTAGCAACAACTCCAATAATTCCATTAATTGTAGCAAATCGATCAGAAACAAAAGAAACAACAATAATTCCAGAAGAAGCAGAAAATAAAACTGAAGCAACAGAATCTTCAACAATTACAACAAATATTCCTTTAGCAACAACTGAAGGTGAAATTGAAGTAATTGTTCCTGTCATTTCAGAAAATGAAAATAAAAATCAAACTGAAGTAATAAATGAAGAAGAAACAAATAAACCAAATTTAAATGAAACTGAAGGGAAAGTAGTGCCTGAAGGGATAAATGAAACAGAGAATGAAACAACAATAAATCCTCAAAATGATGAAACTCAAACTACAAGTAGTCCAGGTTTTGGTCCTTTTGTAACAACCCAAGGTATAACAAAAATAAAAGAAGAAAATAAAACTTTAATTTCAGAAACAACAACAATATCAACATTAGCTGTTATTGGAAATGTTAAAATTGATTCTAATTTAACTAATACAACAAAAGAGGAAACGTCTACAATTTCTAATGGTGAAGGAATAAACGAATCAACATATCCATCAGAATTGGGATCGACAATAAAGGAAATTTGAAGAAAATGAAGCTAATAAAACTAATCTTGAAGGTGAAGGGTCTGTTGGTGATGGGGCAATACAAGAAAAAGAAAAGGAAGAAAATTTAGAATCAAGTACTTCACCTGAAACTGAGCCAAAATTATTTGGAATAGCACAAGAAGGTGAAAATGAAACTTCTGAAATTCCGAGTGAAAGTCTAGCTAATTCTACATTTGCTACAACGATTGCTACAGGAGGAACAGAAGGATTGGAATCAACACAAGAATCTAGCCATGAAACAGAAATTGAAGGACCTATTATTCTCAGCGGTTCTGAATCTAATTTAGGTGAGGCAACAACTGAAGCAACTTCTTCAACTGAAAAATCTATTGAAACAAATACTACAAACCAAGCAGAAGCAACAACCATTCCCTCCAAAATTGAAGGGATCGTTGAAACTATCGTTACAACCCCGGAAACGTATGAAGCAAATGCCACAGTTTCTGAAGCAACTTCTTCAACAGAAAAAGAAGTAGTAGTTGGATTAATACCAATTGAAGGCGAAAAAGAAGTTTCTGAGATTCCGGTTGGTGTTGAAGCAAATGCAACTGAGGAAACATCTGCTACTGAAGAAGTGATTATAGGTGCAGCACAAGGTTCAGAACTAACAACGATTTCTGAAGTAAATGCTACAACTCCTGCAAATTATGAAGCAAATGCTACGTCTGTTTCTGAAACGTTTTCTTCAACATCAAAAGAAGTATTTGGAGTAATACCTTTCGGAAGTGAAAAAGAAATTACTGAAACTCCAGAAGGTTTTAAATCAAACGAAACAACACCAGAATCAAGTTCTGCTACTAAGGCAATTGAAGCAACAAAAGCTTCAGAAATTTCTTCTGAAATAAATACAACTCCAGAAACTTACGAATCAAATGCTACGGCTACTGGAGCTCCTGAAACGATTACCCCAACATCGAAAGAAGAAATATTTGGAGTTTTACCACCAAATGAAGAAGAAAAAGAAGCCTCAGAACTACCAGCTGAACTAAATCTTGGACTAAATGCTACAACTCCTAGTAGTTCTGAACAAAATACTACAAAGGGAGTTTCAGAAGCAAGTTCAACGTCAAAAGAAGAAATATTTGGTGTAATACCTCTACATGAAGAAGAAAAAGGATCTTCAGAAATACCAACAATTTCTGAAGTAAATGCTACAACTCCAGGAATATTTAGTACAGAAGCCGAAATTTTGGAGACAACAAATGAAGCAAATGAAACTTCACAAGAAACAACCCCAATTTCTGATACAGGGAAGGAAAAGCTTGGCGCAGTAGCTGGGGCAATTAGCGTTCTTGGTGCTTCAGAAGTAAATGCAACAGCACAGACGATTGCTAATGAAACTGAAACAAAGGGAATTGAAATAGAGGGAGCAATAAGTTCATTAAATGAATCAAAAGAAGAAACACCCATCATTTTATCAACAACTCCAAATGCTTTTGAAACAACAACAGAAGGAGAATTTATTGCCGCAATGCACGAAACAGAAGCTGAAACTTCAGATAAAGGTTTGGAAACAAATGCAACAACTCCAATTCCTGAAGCAACATCTATTAAAGAGCCAATAGTTGGCCTAGGAAGTGAAGAAGTTGAAACTTCTGGTGAAGTTGAAACAAATGCTACAACTCCGGGCACTTACGAATCAAATGCTACAACTACTGAAAAACGTTTAGCAACACCAGAAACTGAAGCAGGCGGTGTTATTGATGGAATACATGGAGGAGAAGAAGAATCTTCGGAGATTACAGCTACAACACAAATTGTCTTCGAATCAACCACATCATCAACATTAGAATCAACAACCTTAAAAGAATCATTAGCAATATTTGGTCCGGGAAATGTAGAAAACGAAACTTCTGGCGAACTTGGAATAAGTGCTACAACACCGGGCAATTATGAAACAAATACCACATCTTCTGGTATTTCTGAAGCAATTTCAATAGTTCCAGGAAATGAAACAACAGAAGGGATATTTGGAGTAATACCGTTTGAAGGTGAAAATGAAGCATCCTCCAAAGCCCCGAGTGAAGAAGCGAACGCAACAACACCTGAAGCATTATTGACTATTAAAGCAGAAGGAATTATTGGGGCAGCTGAAATAAATGCTACAACTCCAGAAACTTATGAAGCTAATGTTACTTCAACAACAAAGGAAGAAATATTTGGAGTTTTGTCACCACATGAAGAAGAAAAAGAATCTTCAGAACTACCAGCTGAATTAAATCCTGAACTAAATGCAACAACTCCTAGTAGTTATGAAGCAAATGCTACGGCTATAAGTGTTCCAGAAACAAGTTCATCATCAACAGAAGAAATATTTGGAGTAATACCATTTGAAGGCGAGAAAGAAGTTTCTGAAATCCCGAGTGAAGCAAACGCTACAACTGAATCAACATTGACTAATGAAACTGAAGCAATATCAGCCATCTCTGAAGTCAATAATACAACGGAAGTATTTGGAACAACAACATCTATTTCTGAAGAAAACATTGGAGCTGCTTTAGCCATTCTAGGTGCCTCTGAAGCAAATGCTACAACACCTGAGGGAACATCGACCAATGAAACAGGAGAAATTATAGGAGCAGCACAAGCCTCAGAAATACCAACAAATGCATCTAATTCCCAACTAACTGGATTTGAACTAGAAGGGGTTATTAGGAAAATAAATGGAACACAAAAAGAAGTACCAGAAGCACATGTTGTTGCCGAAGAAAATAACACTAGCACACCTACATCGTTCCAAACAGCAGAAACTGGGGAGAGCATTTCACCTGAACATGGAGCCATTTTGGGGGCTGCCATTGGTGGTGCTGCTGAATCAAATGAAACATCAACTATATCAACTGAAGGATCAACTTTAGTTCTTGGTGGTCCTTCAGAAGTAAATGCAACCCCTGTTAGTGAAACAAATATAACTACAACACCTGAAACTGAAGCAGTTGGTATATTTGGAGTAAAACCTGAGGAGGAAAAAGAAGTTTCTGAAATTCCAACCGGAACTGAAACAAATACAACAATATCTGAAGCAAATATTGCAACAACTGAAACGGAACAAAAAATATTTGGAATAGCGCACGATGGCAAAGAAGAGATTCTTACAGAAACAAATACTACATCTTCTTCGACAACATTGATAAATGAAGCAGAAAATGCAACTTCAGGGGCTTTTGAAGGGAATGCCACATCTTCCTCTGAAGGGCCAATAAGTGTTGTTGTTTTGGGACCTTCTGAATTGTTTGGTGGAGCTACAGAAAATGCTACTATTCATCCTTCTGAAAGTGAAGAAACAACAATTGAAGGAGAAATTGGTGTTTCTGAAGCAAATGTTACTACTCAATTAGAAACATCAACAAATGAATCAGAATTGATCGGAGCAGTAACTGAGGAAGGTCTTGGAGGAAATATTTCAACAACACCTGAAACTGAAGCAGAAGGAATATTTGGAATTGTACCTGAAGTTGAAGAAACAACAACATTAGTAACTGAAGCAGGAATATTAGAAATAACAATTGGAGCAGAAAATGTAACTTCCCTTGAAGGTATTTCTGAAGCAAATTCTACAATTGAAGGAATAAATACAACAGAAGGGCCAATTAATGTGGCTGTTTTAGGACCTTCTGAATTATCTGAGAGTGCTCAAGAAAATGCTACAATTCAACCAGAAGTATTAACAACAATTTCTGAAGGAAATATTACTTCTGAAACAACTGGAAAAGAAGGAGGAGGACCTATTATTGGAGTTATTAATGAAGAAACAACAATTTCTACTAGTGTTTCAAGAAATACAACAGAAAATGTAACAGAAGAAATGCCAGAATTAATAAATGCTGTTTCTCAAGTTGTTGATGTGAAGAAAATTGTGGTGACAGAACCTACCGTTGCTGCAGTTACTAAACTTGTAGATTTTGTTGAAAGTAATGGAACTATTGGTGAAATAAGGCCACACAATATTCTTAAAGATTTTGGAAATCGAGGTAATGGAAAGATTTAATAAAATTTTTGAGAATTTTTGTTTAAAGTATTGTTAAATATTTAAAATTATTTTTAATAAAAAATATTTTCTTTTTAAATTTAGAATGTAATGGAGAAATATTATTTACTGGAGAAATATTAACAGATTATACACAATCATTTGAAATAATAATTTCTTCAGAAACAGTTTATGAATGTGTAAAAACTTGTTATTTATTAAATTGTACAAAAGCTGCTTTTACACATTTTCCTCGTTCTGCTTGTTTACTTCATTTTAATTTAAATGAATTACAATTAGAACAAAAATGTGAAAATGAAACAGAATTTGTTTCTAATTGGAATTTTAAACAAATACCAGAAGTTGTTTCAATTAAATGTATTAAATGTGAAAAAAATAAAAAAGAAGAAGAAAAATTATTAAATGAAAGAAATGAAAGAGTTTTAAGAGATGAATTTAGTTTAGATAATTTTAGAAAATTATTAAATGAAGAAAAACAACATAATCATTTAATTAATCCACAAGGTTTAGTGAAAAAATTTATTTCTTTTTAATAAAAGTCTTTCTTCTGTGGAGGTCTCTTCAATTTTAGTCCAAAGAAACTCTGATAAAAAATTAATCATTTATCTTTAATATCATTATAATAAACCTTTAATATATCTCTCGACTTTCCAACAGATTTAAATAATTACTTTTCAATTAACTCATAAACTCTCTAACTTTAAATAATAACATCTTCTTTCTAATATTTTAATAAAATCCCATTGTTTCTTTTTTAAAGGAGTAACAACAAAATGTTCTGGTCGAGTAGAATTTAATATTCATCCAGTACCAGAATTACATCTTCTTGATATAACAAATGATGTACCTGCAGATACAGCTGCTGATTGTGCAAGAAAATGTTTCGAAACTGTTTGTGTTTATTTAAATAAAAAATAAATATTTTTTAAAGGCAAATTGTTTAATTGCTGGTTTTATTCCAACACCTGGACATGAATCTTCTGGGGGTGTTTGTTTATTAACTAAAAATATTGAAGGGAAAGATAATTGTACTAAATCAATTCGTTTAACAACACAACATGCTTCTACTGTTCCTTTTTTAATTAATTGTATTAAATGTACAGGTAAATAGTAAAAAATAAAAGAAAAGAAATATTTTTTAATAATTATTAAATATATAAAAAAAATATTTAAAAATAATTAATTTAAAATAAAATATTTAAATATTTAAATAATTTAAAATTTATTTTTCTTTTAAAAAAGACTGTAACTACAGTCTAACAATTTCTGATTCAAAGAGAGTAATTCTTGATTCAACAAATTCCATTCCAACACAAACTATTAATGAATGTGCCATTAAATGTTCAGAAAATAATTGTTATTTTGCTAAATTTGATCCAAATAAATTAATTGTTTGTTTTATTTAATTAAATAATTATTTTATTTCTTTTCTTTTTTTAGTGTTCTTTTGCTTTACCAGATAAATTACCTTTACCTCCAGCTGAATTAGGTTGTCCAATAGAATCTGGTTTACAAACGGATGGAATTTTTGATGTTCTTTTAAATTGTGTTAAATGCAAAAATTAAATTTAAAAAAACTGCCATTTTTTTAAATAAAATTAAAAAGAATTCTAAAAAATATTTTAATAAATTTGTTGCGATTTATTTTAACAAAATTTGGATTTTTTAAAAATATAAGAATATTTACTTTTTGATATTTAAATCCAAATTTTGTATTGTGATCTCACAAAAGGCTCAAAATTGTATTTCCTTTTCTTTTAATTTGCTAATTGTTCTAAATAAATAAAAATATTTAAAAATATTTTTTAATTAAATTTTTAAAATTTTTATTTAAAAAAATAAATAAATAATTATTTAAAATAAAACAAAAATAAAACTTCTTTTGGGTAAATTATTTTTCATCCCTTAAAGTTTTCCTTATGCTTTCAAAACACTTTTTTATTTAAAATATTTAAAATTCCTTTAGAGATTAAAATTAATATTTATTAAAACATTTTTCTAAAAAAAGTTTTAATATTTATTTTAATTAAAAGGAAAAGAGATATTTTTTATAAATAAATAAATAAAATAAATATTTATCTTTAGTTTTAATCATCCGGGAATTTTTTTTTTAATTGATGGTTAAAAGACTTTAACCTTTGGTTTAAATAAAAAAGATAGTATTAATTATTGTAAATCTTTTCATTAAATCTTATTGTCTCATTAATTGTTTATAAAATAAATATAATGATTATGAAGAAATAAATATTAAGAAATATTTATTGTTTATTCATTTATTTTAACATTTCTTAAGCTTTTAAAAAAATATTTATTTTATTGTCTTTTTTTGCAACAATTTTAATAATATCATATTTGTCATATATTTATTTGTCTATTAAAGAACATATTTAACATTTAAAAGATTTTATTTTATTTTAATTATTCATTGTCTTATTCATTATTTTAACATTTTATTTAAATAATATTTGAGAAAAAAAGAATGATTTTTGAGGAATATATAAACTGAAGAGAAAATAAAAATTAATTAAAATACAAAATAAAATATATTTAAAAATAAAAAAACTTATTATTTAAATATTTTTTTTAGAAAATTCTTTAAAAAAATTTTTAATTTAAAAGTTATTTGATTATTTTCTCATTTAACTGCTCATTTTTTAAAATATCATTTAAGCTCCCTTATTTTTCAAAATTATCAAAAATAAAATATTTAAAATAATTATTTTTATTTTTAAGACCCCAATAAAAAAAATGAGTCTTAAATTAATTATTTTATTTTCTTTTATATCCTCTTTCTTAATTCTGTTGGTCTCCTCTGGTATGTAGATATTTTTAATTAAAATAAATAATTATTTTAAAAAAATTTTATTTATTATTTTTAAATTATTTCTTGTAGCTGAGCCTCAATTCCGAAATCCAGTGAATTGTGCTAATTTACCTGATGGAAATTATGTTTGGGGTTGTAGTCGGTAATTTGTTTTTTTTAATTTAAATAATTTTAATTAATTTTTAAAGTTTTTATTCAATCTGCACTAATGGTCGTGAATTAGCAATGAATTGCTATCATAATTTAAAAGTAAATAAATATTATTTTTATAAATAAAAATATATCTAAATTAACAAACATATCTAAAATCCCTTTGTTAGACTATTTAAAAATTATTATTCCTTTCTATTCTACCTTAAAATTATTTTAATATTATTTAATTTCTAAAAGTTAAATCCTGGTACTAATCAATGTGAAGAACCTCATTCAATCCCAATTTGTGCAAGTGGAGGTTCTGCTTATGCCCATCAATTATATAGAGCTAAAGATCCATTTACTTGTAATAATAAACCAAATGGAGAATATGAATCAAGTGTTTGTTCTTCAACATATATAACTTGTGATAATGGAAAGAAAATTGAAAGAGAATGCCCTTATGGTTTGGCTTATAATCAAAAGGCTGGGGCTTGTGATAGAAAAGAGAAATGCAAACCAGATAGTTAAAAACTTTAATTAATTAAAAAAATAATTTAAAATTAAAGAAGGAGCACCAGTACATGGAAATGTGCGAAAAATGCGAGCTTCTTTTCCATTGTGATGAATTTTATCTTCTCAATTTTATTAATTAAAAAAATCATTTTAGTAATCCATTTGAGGACAGTTTTGGAGGCTTTGAAGCACCGAGTTTTAGATTTGCTCCTGGGCCACCAGCTTATGTTCCCCCTGTTTATGCACCTCCAGCTTATGCACCTCCTCCAACAACTACACCACCACCTGTTTATGTTCCTGCTACACCTGCTCCACCATCATATGTTCCACCTCAACAACCAGCACCTCCAGCATATGCTCCCCCTGCTCCACCAGCACAACCTCCGGCATATGCACCTCCGGTTAATCAAAAATTTGTTTAATTTTTTAAAAATCTTTCCAGAGTTATAGCCCAGCACCTCCACCTGCATATGGCCCTGCACCTCCTCCACAATTTGACTGCTCCTCAAAGCCTGATGGATTATATGAAGTACCTTCTGGTGGATGCACTGATAAATTCTGGAAATGTGCAAATCAACGAGCATTTCTTTATCAATGTCCACCAAATTTGGCATATTATGCTGTTGGAAAATGTAAGCGAATTTATATTTTTTTATATAGTATTTTATAATATTAGACTGTGATTACAAATTTTACGTACCTGCATGTGGAGGTTCACCCCAACCAGTACAAACATCCACTGCTGGTCCACCTCCACCACCAACTTATGACTGCTCCAAAAAATCTGATGGACTCTATGGTGCTGGAAATTGTACTTCTTCTTATTTCTTTTACTGCTCTGCTGGTAAAACAACGGTAATGCAATGTGCTTCACCTCAATTGGTTTTTGATGAAGTTAATCAAGTCTGCGAATATTCTGGAGAATGTGGAAAACAAAAGTTGGAGGAGTTTTTAGAAGAGAAATATGAGAATGACTAATAAATTCATTTAAGGCCGAAACCTCCAAGCTATGGACCTGCACCTCCAAGCCCTCCATCTTATGGACAACCACCGGCACCTCCTAGCTTTGGACCTGCACCTCCAAGCCCTCCATCTTATGGACAACCACCGGCACCTCCTAGCTATGGACCTGCACCTCCAAGCCCTCCATCTTATGGACAACCACCGGCACCTCCATCTTATGTACCTGGCGGCGGTCACTTTTACCGAAATAAACGCAATGTCCCTCAACCACCACAATATCTACCTCCACAGCCTATCCAGCCTTATGTGCAACCTCCAATTTCTTTCAATTGCAGTGGTAAGGCTGATGGTTATTATGTAAAGGATGGATGTTCAAAAGATTATTATACTTGCTCTAATGGTTATTAAATATTATAATTATATTTAAAATTAAATAATTAATTAAAGGAATTGCTTATTTAACAACATGTCCAGGCTCTCTTTTCTTCAATATTGTTAAAAAACAATGTGACTACAAAGAAAATTGTCCACCTCCTCCAACACCTTCTCCACCAATTTCTCCTCCATATTCACCTCCAGCACCAATTCCTCCACCTCAAACTCCACCACCTCCACCAATTAGTTGTAAAGGAAGGAAAGATGGATTTTATTATCAAAAAGCTTGTGAAGGATATTATTATGTTTGCAGTGGAGAAAGTGCTTTTACTCAATATTGTCCAGCTGGAACTTTATTTGAACCAGTAAAAGCTGAATGTACATTTAAAGATGAATGTGGAAAGAAACCCCCACAGCCTTACACTCCCCCACCAAGGTAGAATTTTTTTGTGGAATTTTTTAAAAATAATTATTTATCTTTTCAAGTGTTTATACACCCAAACAAATCTCTCCTTCTGCTCCTGATACAGTCAAAATTCCTTCATCCTCTTATGGAGAATTCAATTGCCATGGAAAAGCTGATGGTTTTTATTATCAACAAAATTGTCAACCATTTTGGATTACTTGTACGGGTGGATATACTTATAAACAAGATTGTGCACTTGGAACGCTTTTTGACCCAAAACAATTTGGATGTACATTTGCTGCTGAATGTGGCAAAAAAGGAGAAGGAAAATAGTAAAAAATAAATAAATAATTTATAAAAAATAAATATTCGTTTTTGTCTTTAATCGTTAATAATAATTAAATGTGAAAGTGCAATAAAAATTAAATTATTTAAAAAATTTGTCTTTGTTTTTTATTTGTTTAATAATTATTTTTACCTAATTATATTAACTTAAATAATTACTATTATAACGAGAAGGCTTTAAACTAAATAAAAGTCCATTTTATTATTTGTTTTTTAACAATTAATTAATTAATTTATTTATTTAATTATTTAGTTTTAAATAATTAACAAAAATTAATATAAAATATAATTAATTAATATTAATTAATTTAAAAGTATTTCAACAACAAAATTATTATTATCTAATAATATTTTTTCTTCTCAACAACAACAAAATTCAAGAATTGAAATACTTCCTTCTCCTCAATTAATTTATTCACAACCAGAAATATTACCAACACAACAACAAAATATTTCTCTTTCAAATAAATGTTTAAATAAAATAGATGGTTTTTATTTAAAATCAAAACATTGTCAAAATAAATATTTTGTTTGTTCTGGTAAAAGACAAATTGAATTAAAATGTCCAGAAGGATTATTATTTGATACTAATATTGGACAATGTGAATATTCAATAAATTGTAGTAAATTAATTTTTAAAAAAGAAGAAAAAGAAAAAGAAGAGAATTTAAGGTATTAATAAATAATAATTATATTTTAATATCAAAATATTTTAAAATTCCTCAAAAATAAAATAAAATTCTTTTTAATTAAAATATATTTTAAAGTAAAAATATCCAAAAATATTCTCAAATATTTACAACAACAACAATATTACCACCACCAATATTACCTCAAAGTGCTGGTACTTTTTCTTGTAAAGGAAGAATTGATGGTTTTTATTATAAAATAGCTTGTTCTCCTAATTTTTATATTTGTAATTAAATTTATTTTTTTAAATTTTAATAAATTAAAAAAAGGTGTTGGTGGATTTCCTCAAAGATTAAAATGTCCAGATAATCTTTTATTTGATCCAATTAATGTTTTATGTCAATATGAACATTTATGTGGAAAAACAATAAAGTTTTTAATTTAAAATTAAATTAATTAAATATTTTTTTAAATAAAAAGTAATTCTTTTTCTTCTCCTCCCCGTTCCTTTGCTGATTTTAATTGCAAGTAAATTAAATAATTTTTAAAAAATAATTATTTTTTTAATTAAAAAGAGGTAAAAGAAATGGTTATTATGCAAAATCAACAAATAATTTAAAAGAATGTTTTGTTTCTTCACATTTTTATAGTTGTTTAAATGAACAATCAAATATTTTAAAATGTCCAGAAAATTTGGTAAAAATTATTTTTTTAATAATTTTTAATATTTTAAAGGTATTTGATATAAATACAGTTTCTTGTCAATATAAAGAAACAATTTGTCCAAAAAATGAAAAACAAATAAATAATTTTGAACAAAATAAGTAAAGAAAATAAAATTAAAAATTAATTTAAATAATTTTTTTAAAGTTATTTAAAACAATATACAGCCAAACAAATAAAACAACAAACAATTCCTTTAATTTATTCCTCTCCCCCACCAATTATTGTACATCCAGCACCTTCTTTAGTTTATTCTGAACCTTCACAAACAGGAATTAAAGGTAAAATATTTATTTGAAATTTATTATTGAAATTTCAAAAATAACTTAAGGAGATTAAAAAGTAGAGGGTTCTCCTTTTTAGCCGTTCCCGGGAAAAAAGAAGTTACCTACATATTCAGTTGATTTATAACCAAAAAATTAACGGTTTGACTCTTTTGTTTACTTCGTTGTTTTAAGTTTAAATTCATAAAAATTTTATAAAAATTGAAAGCTCTGGTTTTCCTAACTTTAAAAAATTAAAAGTTTAAAATTTAAAATTATTTTAATTTTAAAAAGGTATTCAATTACCTTTACGTCCATATAATTTACCAACACCAATAATTATTCAAAAAGAACAACAAAAACATTTAAATAATACAATTTGTTTAAATAAAAATTTAAAATTATTTAATTCAAATAATGGTTGTAATAATTATTTTTATTTTTGTCCAACAAAAGAAGGAGAATATATTCATAAATTAGATTGCCCTTTAGGTCTTTTCTTTGATGAAGATAAACAACAATGCAATTTTAGAGAAAATATTAAAAAATGTGGTGGAAATGATTTAAAAAAGTTTTTAATTTTAATTTAAATTTTTTAGAATTAATTAAATATTTAAATTTAATTTTTACAAAACCTGACTTTCTAAAATTTAAAGAATGGACTTGTTTGGCGTTTGTATGGGTTTTTTTTAGATTTTCTTAATTTTCTAAGTCAATATAAAGTCACCCCAAAGGTTGGTGCCTTAAAAACGTATTTTTTATCAGATTTTGTTTAAAAATTAATTTTAATTAAATTAATATTTTTAATTTTAATTTTAAAAGTTTGTTTAAAAACATACCAACAAAACATTATTCAAAAGAAAATGATATTTATGAAGAATTTAATTGTACAAATAAAGCTATTGGTTATTATAGTTTTGGCTGTAACGGAATATATTATAGGTAAATAAAATAAAAATATTTTTTAAATTTATTTTAAAAAAAAGTTGTACTGGAACAACAATTTATTTATTTAATTGTCCTTCTAATTTAAAATATTCTCAACAAGCTGCTCAATGTGATTATGATGAAAATGTGCCAGAATGTAGTGGAAAACAATTAAATAATCCAAAACAAATATTAAAAACAAAAATAGAAAAACCAAGTAATTTTTAATTTTAAAAAAAAAAATATTTTTTTAAAGTTTCAAATCAATGTATTAATTTATTTAATGGAATTTATGGAGAAAATTGTTCTAATTATTATTTTATTTGTATAAATTCAACAATTTATGATTATAAATGTCCAGAAAATTATTTATTTAATAAAAATACTCAAAATTGTTTATTAAATGAATATTTACAAGAATGTAATAATAAAAATGAAATGATTAAAACAATTGTTGTATTTTAAAAGAATTGAAGATGAAAATAATTATTAAATAAATTTTAATTAAAAATATATATTTCTTTGTTCATAATAATATAAATATTTTTTAATAAATTTTTGGCATTATTTTGTATATATTTTATATTAATTTTAATTAAATAATATTTTGATTTTTTAAGCAAAAATAAAATATATAATTATGATTTTTTTTAAAATTTACATATAAAAAATAAAAATATATTTATTAATTTAAATAAATTAAATTATTCTTTTTTAAATCTTTAAAATCTTTTAATTAAATTATAGACGAAAGTAATGGTAAACTCTACTTTAAAAGGTCTACCAATTTGTTGCTAGTTAAAGTGGTTTTAAAGATTTTTTTTTGAATGTATTTGAAATTCACTTCATTTTTTATCATTTTACAGCTTATAATTAACTAACTAGCTTTAAATTTAAAATTCAGAATTAATCCGCCGTTGAATCAAATAAAAAATTCAAATTTCCGCCAAATACAGTAATCAACTAAAAATAATTTCCATTAAATATTAAAAAAGAAAGCGTGTCCAGACAAAGTGGTACATGGACAAAGTGGTACACCAGCAAAAAATGGACAAAGTGGTACAAGACAAAGTGGTACAGGACAAAGTGGTACAGGACAAAGTGGTACAGGACAAAGTGGTACAGGACAAAGTGGTACAGGACAAAGTGGTACAGGACAAAGTGGTACAAAGGACATAGTGGTACAGGACAAAGTGGTACACCAGCAAAAAATGGACAAAGTGGTACAAGACAAAGTGGTACAGGACAAAGTGGTACAGGACAAAGTGGTACAGGACAAAGTGGTACAGGACAAAGTGGTACACCAGCAAAAAATGGACATAGTGGTACAAGACAACAAGTGGAATTACAGCTTGCTCCAAGCTGTAAAAAGATGGAATTACAGCTTGGAGCAGATGGCTTTCGACAAATTAAACTATCAATGTTGGAAGTTGATAGTTTAAATTTACTCGGATTTTTTCATTATTGAATCTTTTTCTTTCGAATTGCTTACTCTTCTTTCTCTTCCGGAAGTTTTCTTACTCTTCCTGATTTTCAGGAAAAGTTACTATTTACACTTCTAGACCTCTTCATATTTTTTACACTACATTTTGACTGGATGTACCACTTTGTCCATTTTAGATGATGTACCACTTTGTCCACTGTACCACCTTGTCCTATACCACTATGTCTTTTGTACCACTTTGTCCTGTACCACTATGTCCTTTGTACCACTTTGTCTTGTACCACTTTGTACAGGTGCCAAAAGACGAGGAATGTAAGAGAGTAAAGAGAGTTAGAGAAACATTAAAGAAAGTTAGAGAAACTCCACACTATTTTAATAACTTTCTCTATTCATAAATATAGGGGGAGTAGGCATACAATTACCTAGGGCGTTAATGCAAACAAAATTCGGCTGAGGGTCTTACTATTTCGTAGTCATTTTACATTCTTCTTGTGTACGTGTGTGTGAGAATGTTTTGGGTAAAAATAAATGTGTTTTTCTTAAAACTGTTCTTGTTATTATCAGTAGCATTTTCTTTGCACCCTCAAGAGTTAAATTACTTATATTAAACACCTAATTATTTAAAGTTTATCAGTTTTGCAAATTTCTATTTGTTTCAACAAAGTTCAAATAATTAATACAATTACTAGATAAATTATACTTTTGCTTCTACTTGAAGCTTCATGGAACCTCCAGCTGTTACATCGTGTGGAGTTGGTGGCCACTCATCTTCTAATAGTGGTGGTGGAAACATTCAGCAACATAGCCAAACACCAAAGTATTTTTTCTTTTTTTAATTGTTTGAATTTTTTATGCAAATTTTTATTAATTTTGATCTTAAAAATCCTTTCCTTCCATATTTATTTATCTTTTTTATAATTTTAGGCGCAACAGCCTACCTATTAGCTTTTTACAAATAGAGCCTCAAATTAGTTTCAATACTCCAGCCCGTCATTTTGAAGAATTACCTGAGAATTTTTTGGAGACTATTTCTCCCCAGCAACACGCTGATGGACTACATGGCGTTTCTGTTAATCACGATGGGAGGGGTGAAGGAACGACGGCTGGAATGCCACAACTTGCTTCACTTACAACTGTTAGTATGGCCGGTTCTGGGTCAAATGTTTGTGTTCAAGGAAGCAGGTTATTTTTTATAAATAGTTTTAATTTCTTTATATTCTCAGTGGTTATGCAAATCTGATTTCAATGCCTAATTCCTCTCATTATATTTCTTCACTCAAAATGGAATCAATGGACCACTTAGAAGGATCACATCATCAAATGCATGGAACGAGCCAAATAGAGAAAACAACGTAAATATCATTAATTTTTTTATTCTTGGATTTTTAATTTAATTAAATATCCAATTTTAATCTTTTTAGTTTTGGAAATGGAACTGCTGCTGGTCTTCTATCTCCTTTGCAACTTGAAAGCAATCGGAATAATGACAATAGTGCTTTAGGACTTCTTGCCAATTCTGTAGTTCATCATCACCATCATCATAGGACAAACGGGGGAGGAGGAAGAACTAGTGATTTATTGAGTGGAATTCGTCGCAATAATGTATCTTATATAAAAGAAGAAGATCCATCTGAAATGGGGGCTGGTGTATATCAGGTAAACATAAAACGGTCAACTAATCTTTTCTTTTTAATTAGAATCATGACTATGAGACAGGCTATTCACTAGGCCCTGGTCAACCGACCGCTCAAGAACTTGAAAGGATGGCAAATGCTGAGACACCTCCAGCTCTTAGTAATGTTGAGATCACTTCGTCATTGCTTGCATCACTTTCTCGAGAATCGGTTTTAAAGTTAATTTTTTTCAATTTCTCATTATTTTTTAGCAGTCTAGCCCTCAACCGACTCATTTTATTGTTCATCAAATGGCCCATCACTCTCGACCTCCTGCATCTGTAGGACAACAACAAATAGCACAGTCAGCTCATTCCCAACAGTCGCTTCAACATAGATTACAAATTCAGGTTTTATTTTTTTAAATATATTTTTAAAGTTAAATTTTTAAAGTTATTATATTTTTAAAGTTATCTTTGAGACATCATTAATCAGAAAAATAATATTAGATTCTTTTTAAGTTATTTAGGACATTCCCATATTTTATACACACTTTTTCAGCAACATTTGATCCACCCTGGAAATGCACCCACACCTGCTGCTATTGCTTCTCCGATGCCAGCGCCACGACGTTCTAAGTCAAAAATATCTCAAAGTCAACAACAACATTTACTACTTCAACAACAGCAACAAGAAGAGGCTGTTGTACATCATCAATTAGCAGCTGCTGCAGCGCATGAGGCTGCAAACAATTCTATTAATATAGATGTTTATGCAGCATTAGGATCAGAACTTGCTAGTGGTGAATTAAATTTTTAGAATTTATTTTAGCTTTTAAATTAAGGAATTGTTTCCCCAACTTCTTATCATCAATCATCAGGAATGGTAGATCCTTTAAATGCTGAAATTGACGACGAAATTTATATTGATACAAAAGATTTATGTAAGCGTGTTGCTTACGAATTAAAGGTTTTCTTTTTTAGAAACATAGTTAAATTATATCTTTTCTTTTAATATTAGCAACATTCAATTCCTCAAGCTATTTTTGCGGAGCGTATTTTATGTCGTAGTCAAGGTACTCTTTCTGATCTTTTGCGGAACCCAAAGCCATGGAATCGTCTAAAGTCTGGCCGTGAGACATTTAAACGAATGTACAATTGGTTACAACAGCCATTAAATATTCGTTTGAGTATTTTGGATATGTATAAAGGTTGAAATTATTTTGAAAATATGTTTTTATTAAATGTGATTTTGAGGTCCTATGCCCTCCGGCATTATTCCACCACCAACGCCAGCACAGAATTCACGTCATCATCATCGACGAAGAAGTGCTGGAGAGGACGGACAGCCATTAAAACGCCCACGACTTGTTTTCACGGATATTCAAAAACGAACATTACAGGTATATTTTATTGGACAAAAGTGCTTTTCAGACATTATATCTACATAATTGTTAGGCGATTTTCAAAGAGACTCAAAGACCAAGTCGTGAAATGCAACAAACAATTGCGGAACATCTTAGGTTGGATATGTCAACAGTTTCCAATTTTTTCATGAACGCACGTCGACGTTCTCGAAATGGAAATGGACTAGGATGCGATGAACCTGCTCCTTATCAGCAGGTAATTTTTAAACAATTCTTTTAAATAAAATCAAAAATAAATATTTAAATAATTTATTATAGCTAAATTTCTTCGACAATAATTCAAATAATTCAACGTTACAAAATAATTATAGTGATATTTTCCAAAATATGACGTTCCCATTTTATGGAGACGTTCAACCTTATATAAATATATAAAAATATAAAATGGAAGAAAATTTAAAAAAAAAGGAAAAAGCTAAAAAAAAATTGGGAAATCTATCTTTTTATTAAATATTGTTCTTTCTATATACTTAAAATCAAAGGGTAAAAATGAGAAAATATGGTAAAATCCCTAAAATAAGGTCAATTTTTGTTACTTTTTAAAAATAAATTTCAAAATTTTTTAGATTCGAACAATTACACCACCTCCTGATACGCCTCCAACTAATGATGAACAACAACAATTCGATGAAGAGCTAGATGAATCAACACAACAACTTCTTGATCAACACTCTCAAATCCAACAACATACAATACATCCAAAATCTTCACCATTATCTGCCGCCCCTTCATCAGCTGAAAATCTCAGCCTTATTGAACAAACTGTTGATGAGGTTGTATGTCGAAGTATAGCATATGCGAGGAAAAGTCCCTAATCATAAAAAAATTCCTACTGGCCACATGCCTGCTATTTTATATTTTATTTTAATATTATTCTATATGACTTTTTTACTACTCAAAATTGTAAAAAAAAAAGTATTTTTTTATATTTTTCAACTTTTTATTTTTATACAATAAATCCTACTCATCCACCCAAACATCTCTACTCTTATTTTTTAGTTTCTGTCAAACCCTTCCTAGCATTGTATTTTTCAGATAAATTTTGGCGATTTTTTAAGATTTCAGACCACATCTTATAGATGTGCATGTGAAATTGTCCTATCAAATTTATTCGGAATTCAAAAACAAACTTTTATCATTTTGATAGTTTTTGAAAAATCACGTGTTGGGAGAGTATGATATTAAGGTTCCTCTTATAAATTTGTATTCTCGTTTTTTATCTAGCCTCGTCCATCCTCAAATTTTTAATAAATTAATTTTGCTAGTGTGATTAGAGAGAAATTGTTTTAAAATCGTTTACTAAATTTTTTAAGAAATGAAGAAAATCTTTTTGACATCTCTCAATCATAAATATGTATTAGTATGTTAATTTTTGTGGAAATAATATGTTTTTTGCGATTGTATTTTTAAAATTCTGAATATTTTCTATTAATTGATTTATATACCCAAGTATTAATATTACTTGAACAAAATTATTTTCAAAATATTGATTGATTGGTTTATTTAAAAACATGACTGAAACAATAAATACATTTAAAAAAATTAAATATTATTTAATTTTTAGTAGTTTTAATGTCATAATATTTTTTTATACTTTGGGGTGTTTGATAACTGGGTAAATAAATTCACTTTATAAAGGTTACATTTAAACGAAATTCAAACATTTTTTGTGGAAGGATTCGCCAAAATTGTTATTAAGCAATAATTAGAAAAGAAATGTTATTAGCTGCAAAACGGTTGGCAATTCTTTCTGAGCGTTTCGTTTCTGGTAATTCGGCAGCAGTTCCTCTTTGGATTGGTGGGAAGACTGTTCAATCAAAGACTAACAAATGGATTGATTTGCTTAATCCGGTAAATGTTCTTTAAGATTAAATTTTTGGATTGAATTGTGTGCTTATTTAATCAGTTTTTAATTTTTTCTTAAAAATCAATTTAGGCTACTAATGAGCTAATAGGAAGAGTTCCAGAGTCAACCAAAGAAGAAATGGAGGGTACCGTTGATTCTTGTCTTAATGCATTTAAAGTTTGGCGCAATACCTCAATCATTACTCGACAACAATGCATGTTTAGGTTAAAAAAATTAAATTTTTGTTGATATTTTTGACAAATAAAGGCTTCAAGAATTAATTAAACGGAATCAAAAGAAGCTTGCTGAAAATATCACTCGCGAACAAGGCAAAACACTTGCTGATGCGGAAGGTGATGTATTTCGTGGATTACAGGTTTTGGTCTAAATTGGAGTGTATCGAATGTCATTGTTAATTTCTTCAGGTTGTTGAATTTGCATGTAATGCTGCTAGCATGTTACTTGGCGAACATTTACCAAAGTAAAAAATTTGGAATTAAAAAAAAACAAATATTTTTGTATTTTAGTATTGCAGCGGATATGGAAACTTACAGTTTGAGATTGCCAATTGGAGTAACAGCTGGTAATTTGTACTAACTATTTGTAATTGCATTTTTAAATTGATAAAAAAATATACAAAAATCCTTTTTAAGGAATTTGCCCTTTTAATTTTCCTGCAATGATTCCACTTTGGATGATGCCTTTATCTTTGGTGGCTGGAAATACAATGTTATTGAAACCTTCAGAACAGGATCCTGGTGCTACTTTAATGCTTGTTGAATTAGCAAAGGTTCAACAGAAATTTATCCAATGTTTAATTTGTCTGTAGGAAGCGGGTATACCAGATGGCTGTGTTAATGTTATTCATGGAACACATGACGCAGTAAAATTCATTTGTCAACATCCAGATATTAAGGCAATTTCTTTTGTTGGCAGCGACCAAGCGGTTTTTTAAATAATTTTAATCTCTTGAAATAATTATATTTAGGGTAAATATATTTATGAGGAAGGTGCCAAACACGGAAAACGTGTTCAATCAAATTTGGGTGCAAAAAATCATGGCGTTGTTTTGGCCGATGCAAATAAAGAACATGCACTTAATCAAGTAATTAGAATTATTTATTTTTAATTTCATTTGTAAAAAAGGTCACGGCCGCAGCTTTTGGTGCTGCTGGTCAACGTTGTATGGCACTTTCTACTGCTGTTTTTGTAGGTGAAGCACGTGAATGGATCCCTGAATTGATTGAACGTGCCCGTCGTTTAGTCGTTGGTCCAGGGTGGGACGCTAGAACAGAAATTGGGCCAGTAATTTCACAAAAGGCAAAAAGACGAATTATTGAACTAGTTGAGTCAGCAAAGGCAGAAGGTGCTAAAGTTACGTATGTGTTTACATTTAAAATAAAACTGTTACGAATTATTAATAAGTATTTTAATAATTATAAAAATAACAAAATCACACGTTTAAATTAAATAACAAGCAACAAAAAAAACGAGGAGTAAAAATACCCAACGAGGAGTAACCAACGAGTAAAAGCGGTGCGCCCTGAATTCGTCCCACTGCAAAATCCAGTAAAAGCTCTTTATAGGTTAGATGGAACAGGAATTCGAGTGAATGGTTTTGAACAAGGAAACTTTGTTGGAGCAACAGTGATTACTGGTGTTAAACCAGAAATGCTTTGTTATAAAGTAATTTGAATAACAAATAATATTTTAAAGATAATTTTTTAGGAGGAAATTTTTGGTCCTGTCCTTTGTGTACTTGAAGTAGATACTTTGGATGATGCTGTTAATTTAATTAATGCAAACCCTTATGGAAATGGTACGGCAATATTCACTCGAAATGGCGCTGCTGCTCACAAATTCACTTCACAGATTGATGTTGGTCAAGTTGGCATTAATGTTCCAATTCCAGTACCCCTTCCAATGTTTTCATTTACTGGCTCTCGTGGAAGGTAAAAAATAAAAATAATTTCGAAAATAATTTTATTAATTTTAGTTTTCTTGGAGATTCTAATTTTTATGGACGTGCAGGACTGAATTTTTACACACAAATAAAAACGGTTACACAACTTTGGCGATCAGAAGACAGTAATGAATCTGCCAAACCACAAATGGCATTCCCACAAATAAAATAAATGTAAAATATTTAAACAAATATATATTTTTTTATATTATATTCAGATATTTTTAAAATTCAAAATATTTTTGTAAAAAATCATTTTTTAATTTAAATACAAAATAAATTAATAAAATTTGTTAGTAAACATTCCAATATATTTTTGTGTAAAATACCCTGCTACTAATTGAGATAAAACACTAATTAAAATTGCTAAAACATTCCAAAGGCCAAATTCAGGATAAAGCGCTTAAATTAAAATTTTTTTAAATAGCAAAAAAAAATTTTTTCTAACCTTTTTGAATTTGTAAATGTGAAATAAATAAAAAAGATTGTGTAAGTATTTTATGGAAATATTGTCCATGTAATTTCCAAATAATCGAAAAAACAATAAATAAATTTCCATAAAAACCAATTAAAGAACATTCAAAAGAAAAAAGAAAATAATTTCTTTTTGTGTTGAAAAGAAATTCTTTAATTTTAGGCTTAATTTTTGAATAATTTTAAAAAAATATATTAAAAATAGAATTACCTTAATCTGTTTTATTTTAATTAAAAAATTAATAAATAAATATAAAGAAATTGAATAAACCAAAAATTCTATTAAACTTTTTAAAAGACATTCATAAAAAGTCCATTCCAAATCGTAAAAAATCTTATTGTTAGTCCCAGATTCTGCTGATGTTTTTCTTTCTATCCAATCTTCATATGCATCACAAAGGAGAAAAATAAATATAATTCGAAGAAATGACTGATAAAATAAAAGTAGAATGAAAATTTTTAATTGAAAATTTTTACCTTAAAATTAATATTAATTAATACATGACGATAAGCAGTTTTGTATTGCAAAACCTAAAAAATAAAATTGAAAAATTAATAGTAAGTTTATAACTAAATCAATTATAATTAGGGTTATGTCATATTCAATATATTTGTCAACAATTGAACCACAATATTTCTACAAAATATTTAAAATATTTCAAAGAAATTTGTGACCTACACATTCAGTTATTCGAATAACATCTCTGCTATATTGTGTAAAAAGTGACGACGATGGATTAATACAATTAATACAAACAAATGATGTTTCTGTAGCACCAAATTTTTCCATTCCATAACTAGAAAAGTACAAGAATATTTCTGAAATTATTTGGTTGAATTAAATACATATTTTTAAGGAAATAATTTTTTTTGGCAAGGAAAATTTTTTTTTGGCAAGTGGGATACAATTTGAGTCTAGACTTTTCAGGGTGCCGGACCCTTTACTCACTAGGTATAAAATATATAAGCCTATCCATGGTACCAGATCACTTGGCCCTTTGGGTCAATAATATATCAGCATATATAATATATATATGCCTATACCAAATGGTATAGGCCTAGACTAGGCCAGACTCAAATTTTATCCCACTTGCCAAAAAAAACATTTTCCTTGCCAAAAAAATACACTGCCTATTTTTAATCGTTTAGCGAATTATAAGAAAATATATTTTAGAAATAAATATAACTGAAAGAATAAGAAAAAAACAAAAAGAAATATTAAATATAATACAGTTTGTATAGTTTCTCTGTTATTATTATCTTTTCACGAATATTTCTCTTTTATGCAGTTTCTTTTAGAAAAACTCTACAACCAAGTCTTACCCATAGAAAAGTTTTAATTATTTTTTCTTTATTTTTTTAAATAAAACACCTCATCTAAGCCACTTTTTTTTCCGCGGTTTAATCGCGTGTTGGTTAAATTTTTTGAGACAGAGGAGGGGTATATCCTTCTCGCCATAGTTTTTGCTATTTGTTTTTGGCCTTGTTTGTAGGGGGACAGACATTTGTAAATTTATGTATATGTGATAATAGGGCATATTAAATTCTTTGTTAGAAAGTATTACTAAAACATCCACAGTTTCATTTAATATGTGCTCAAGCCTTGTTAATAAAACTTTATCTTCTGAAATTGATGTAGAATTGAAACAACTAGAAAATGAAAATCTTATCAATTCTTCTGAACAAGCGGAGGTTGAGGCGGCAGAAAAAGTTATCAATTCGATGCGTTACTATCAGCAATATTGCATGATAAAATTGAAACGAAGGGCTGATGCGATAAGGTATTTTGTTTAAATTTTCTTTTTTAGTTTATCTATATAGACTTTAGAAAAATAATTAGCTTAAAACATTTATTTTGGGAATGTTATTTTAGTTTAATTTTGAGACTCAAATTATTTCTCTATCAAGAAGCCTTCTAGAAGAAGATAAAGCTTTGCTTGTGGCATCTTGTACCGAACATATGAGGCGTGTACGTGAATGTGTGGATCAAAACCAAAAGTTTTTCAAATTAAATATTTACTCTGATTTCGATATTTTTCTAAAAGATTGCTAGAAATGATTGTCCATTGCGGTTCTAACATTTTGGGTGGAAGTGTTCAAGTTGCTCTAGAAACACATCAATTGAATCCTTCAACAGAACATTATATGACAAAGACCAAGAGCATCCTTAAACAACTTGTACGTGATTGGAGTGCCGAAGGTTGGTTTCTATATTTTCTTTGTATATTTTGTTTGATTGAAGGAGCGCTTGAGCGTGAGTCCTGCTACCGTTTGGTGTTAGACGATATGTGTGCATTTTACCCTTTCATATTGGACAATAATGAACAAAATAGACAGGACATCCAAGTTCTTGTTACTGGCGCTGGTTTGGCCAGACTGGCTTGGGAGTTAAGGAGATTGGGATTTTCTGTCACTGGAAACGAGTTTTAATTAAATTATTAACAATTTATTTTTTTAATTTAAGGTTTTCATATTTTATGTTATTGACTTCAAATTTTATTCTAAATGCTTGTCATGAGGTTAAAAAATAAAAGCAAATTATCTTTTATTCACTATTATAGAAAGAGGAATTCACTATTTACCCTTATGTGATGGACTTCTCAAATTCCTGGTGTTATGATGATCAATTAAAGCCAATTAAATTTCCTGATGTAAATCCTGCTGATTTTGGTGATGAGGATGAGGTGTTTTATTTTTCTTAAGTCTGAGTTGAACAAATGTAATTTAATTTTATCTCTAAATTTTTCGACAATTATGTATAAATCTTTAAAACCTTATAATTTTTATTAGAGTTCTCCAAATACGGAAAGTGTTAACAACGTGTCAAATAGCTTTGCAATGTGTGCTGGTGATTTTTTACAAGCTTATTCAGATGCTGATGAACATTTTAACAGTGTTGTTTCTGTTTTCTTTTTGGACACTGGCGCTAATCCACTTGCCTATATTCGATTAATATATAAAATTTTGAAGAAGGGAGGTTATTGGCTAAATTTTGGCCCTTTGACTTATCATCATGAGGTAATTATGACTTATTTATTATTAATTAAAAAGCACAACTTATTAAAACAAAAATCATATAATAAAATATTACAAAGAACACGGTTGACATGGTGTTGGGAAAAATGGATATTTTTTAATTTAACCTTATGCAAATTAAATTTAGGACTCTAATGATACACTTTCCTTGGAATTACCTTTTAATGTAAGCAGCAAAAAATTTAAAAAAAATTTAATTTCTTTACTTTTAGGCGATTTTACGGCTTATTGAACAATGCGGATTTAAATTAGAAAAAGTTTTTGATAAGGAGTCACAGAAGGAATCGCCGTCTCGTTATACATGGAATAAAGATTCTATGCTTCAATATAGTTATTATTGCGGGTATTTTGTTGCACAAAAATGATTTATATATTTTGATATTTTTTGAAAATTTTTAAATTTTAACTTATTTTTTTTACTTTTAATGTTATGTTAATTGATAAAAATCTGAAGGTATTTGTTTGTTTTTAATTTTGTTTATTAGATTATTATATACGAATAGTTATTTAAATAATTCTTTAAAATCTAAACATTTTCACAACCAGCATTTACATAAAAGAATAATTGTTTATGGAAAAGGCATAATGGTTGTAATGCGTGGTGATGGACTTATGTCTGCTGATGTTCGGGTAGGTTTAGTTTTTGGTGAAAATAATCTGACGGGTCTGGGTAATCTCTATCTGATTGTGAGATCAATTGTCGTTAAGATCAGTTGTCAAATAAACTTGAAATAAATGTTTAGGGAACAGCATTGGACGTTTTGGCAAATACTGAATATTTGGTAGTTGGTGGATCTAATCAGATCTCTCTTTATCTTATGGGATCAACTAGTGCTAGTACAATCACAAAAATCCGTACAAATAGGTCATTGGTTCGATTGCTAAAATTCAATCCAATAATTGGGACAGGACATTTTGCTAGTGTGGTATTTAATTTCTTTTTAATTTTTTGAACTTTAAATATATTTTTTGTCTGACCAATATATTGATATTTATACACTTGGTCAAAATGCTCAAATTCATCAGTTGGCTTCATTTACAGCTCAAAGTAGGAAAGTCTCTGATTTCTGTTGGTGTCCACTTGATGAACAATTAATGGTATTAATAGTATATTTTTAGAGTAAAACTCATTCTTATTGTTAGTTTTATGTAACCAACATTGATTTAAATATTTTCAATTTTAAATTTAAAGATTAGCTGTGGAGAATCTGATTATGTCAATTGTTGGGATTTACGCAATGGTTTGACTAAACCAGTTCTTCAAATGACCGCTGCATTTGGCGCCAACCAGTCCAAAGCAGCACCTCATCTTCATAATTTTTTGTTGACAACGCATGGATCTGATACACGTCTATGGGATATGAGGGTTTTTTAATAATATTTTATAAAAATGTGAAAAAATATTTTTATTTCTTAAATCGATAACCTTTTTCGATTTCGTTATTCTCTTAATTAAATAATCATTTACATTTTTAGCACGCTTCTTATCCAATTATGCAATTTTCTGCCCATGATTCTCGTGTGCTTTGTCTTGATTGGCATCCGTTTGTTTTTTTCCTTTAATTTTTAATTTTACATTTTTAATTCTTTATAGACATTGCCAAATGCCTAACAGTTTTTTCACTTCTGCGAATGATTCAACACTCAAAGTAATTATTTTATTTATTTTTAATAAAATTCTCATCAGCTTTGGAATATGTCGAATCAACAAAGTTCACCGACAATTGTAAGTATAGCTCAATTTAGTGCTTGGAGACTTGTTTTTTCGGTTTGAATTTTTCCTTTTTATTTCTAAATTAAATCATATTTTTAGTTTGAAGGCGAGGAATTGGCTGCATTAGCATTACCACCTGTTAATGCATTGGCACTTTATTCAAATTATGGATTAGAAAATCCACGTCTTCTTCGAGTTTTGTTAAATCAGTTTCAAACTTTTTTTTTATTTTCTAAATAGGGAATTGAAAGAGATACATTAATGGACGCTGCTTGGCTAAAATCAACAACTACATTAAAGTAAATTTATTTTTATTATATATTCTTTTATATATTTAGATCAACCACTAAATTCCTCTATACACTTTCTAATGTCAAACACAAATTATGTCGACATGCAATTGCTTATGAATTTTCTGTATATTTTTTAGATAATTCATTCAATTAAATTTATTAAAAAGAATGATCTTCGGGATGAAATGTCTACTCCAATATTACAAACAAAAGCTGATGAAGAAAGTGATAGACTTGTCGCGGTTTCTGAACAACGCCAACATTCTACCAGTGAACTTGAACGCCGCCATTTTTCTATTTTTGAAACTTTTGGATCTGAGAATTTGTCAAGCAATGAATCAAATAGCACGGAAAATTATAAAATTTCCAACGCATTGAGTTCTACATATGATAAAAATAAACCTATTGAAGAGGAACATATTCAACAACAGCATAATCAAATGGTAGTGATTAAACGAAAAGATTTTTTATGTAGAATTTGGTATTTTTTGGTGATTTTTCTAGCCGTTTATTAAATTTTATAAAAAAAGAATTCCTCATTTAAACGTAGATCATTTGCTTTCCAAACCTCCAATCTCCAAATAGAAAAACAATTTTTGACAGGATGACCATGAATTGGCTTCACCCCCGGCTTATCAAAATTTGGCAGTTGTTGCCGAAGAGAGTAGCGTTAGCCCTCGACGTACTATTCTATCAACTGCTTCCTCCTCATCACTTTGTCACGCCAAAGGACATCAACAAATCCCCTCTGTTGTTGGTAGCACTATTCCACAATCACCTATTGTATTTAAATATAGAATTCTATGTATTTTTAAAATTATTTTAATAGTATTCTGAATGGCAACGTTGGGTTAAAGCACCAAATACTATAGGAGGTGATTTGTTAACTGAATTAGAAGCACTCAGAAAGCATACAACTGAAGGTCTCTTTACAACTGAGGTAAACAAAAATAAAAAAGTGATTCCAGAATTATTTTTAGGTTAACTTCACACGTGCTGCAATCGCTTTTTCATACATGCATTACAACAGATATCGAAAGATCAACTTAATTTTGCGCTTTCATAGGGTTTGATTTTCGTTTTTTATTACAATATAACTATTGTAATTAAATTATACTTTCAGGAATTTATTGACAATGGATTGGTATTTTTTTATATTTTAATACTACTTAGAAGTCATGTAAATTTAGGTATTTGTTGACATTTTACAAAATGACTCACCATTTACTGCTGCCAAAGCATCATTATTTCTAACACTTTTACAACAAGAATGTGATGAACAATTTAAAATTCCTAGTGATCAAACTATTCTTTGTAGAGTTCTTAAACAGCTTCCTAAAATTATTGACTTAATGAAGGTTTACTAATAATTTTAAAAATAAATTTTAAAATTAAAGATTTTTGGTCCACCTCCTTCTGCCTCATCAATTATTGATGCGTCTAACCAATATCCTTCGAAAGCAAGTTCTCAGTCTGATTCAACAGGAGATGAAAGAAATTTACTTGCTTCTTTAGCCGCTGAAGCTAATGAAAAAGGATCAACAATTTTTGGTGAAGATGATACATTAGCACCAAATCATCAACAATTAGAAGCATTTCCGTGTTCATATAAACCATCTCCTTATGATAGTAGGGTGCCAACACCTAGAAATTGTGGAGCTCGATTTAATCGTTCAGGTGGACTTTTATTAGGCAAAATAATTATTTAAATATATTTCAGGCTATCTAGTCGCTTTTGGACTTGTAGATCGAATTTATATTCGCAAGAATGAAGATTTTTGTGGAGGTGTTTCACACCAATTAACAATTGATGACAGAAGAGAGGAAAGAAGTATTCCACGTATAGTCCCTATTCCAGCAACAATGCGAGGTTTTCAAATAAAATCTGGAGGAATAAAATCAGATGGAATTCGCCCTCAACAGCCAGAGAGTCAATCACCTTATCCCCGTTCTTTAGCAGAATATTGTATTTTTGGTTAGATTCTTAACTTTTAATTTAATAAAAATTATTGCTGTAGTAAATCCAACACCACCATCTAGTCTTCGTCAATCATCATCAACTTGGAATGGGTCCTTTCAGTATTCTCCCCCAATAAGATCAATAAGTTCTATTATACCTCCTCCTATTGCACATTGGCCAAAACCTCCAAGCATTTCTGAGTCATTGAGTCAACTCTGTTCTGCTAGCAGTGGAGAATATCAGAAGGTAATAATTTTTTATTTAATATACAAAAAATTTTTATTCCGTTTTTTCTTTTTAGAAAGTAGCTGGTGTTGACTCGTTAAAACAATCGCAGCAACAACAACAGAAAACTCAACTTACACAAAGTAGTCAACCAAGGCCAATAATGAGTGGTTCTCGTATTTTTGGGGTAATTTCATTTGTACTTTTGAAATTGAAGTTTGAATAATAAAAACTATTTAGACTTCCCCAAATTCAACAATAGCAGAACCCTCTGGGCATAGCTTTTCACTTCAAAATGTTATACATTCTATTCGGCATAGAGGTAATTCAATGTCAAGTGCACTTCCACAAACAAATACTGGTAATACAACTTCATCAATAGAACATTTAACAACAACATTTCATAAACAACCAATTGTTGATGAAAATTTGTTTTCGGGTCTGGCAGCGGTTATGCCTGAACAAGTTATTTTTCCATTTTGATTACATATGTAAAGACAAAATTAATTTTAGTTTTTATAATACAAAAACAAACAGTCTCTTTATATATCACAATAACAATTCATTTGTCCTTTCTTTGATTTTTTTACTTATTTTATAGAATTTTTAAGGTATTTAATTCAACTGTTTTAATTTATGATGCTTCAACACTTCTTCCAATTTCACAACCTTTAGCCAAATCTTACAGGTAATTGCATTTTTGTTTATATAATTATTAATTTTTTATAGATTACTCGGTGATAACCCTTCTGAAATTTGTCGTCATAATTTTGAACAAGTACTTAAATATGGTTGTGGTCGTTCTGATTTATTAGCATTATGGCAATTTCTTGAGCAATTGATTTCCTTTTCAAAATCTTTCTCTCCTATACAAAATGGAGATATTAAAAAACCTGTTCATCTGCAGTTTGGACGTCTTTACAAAATTGAATCTGCAAAAATTCTGCGCGCTGCTAGATCAATTGAATTAACAGAAATTCCATGGAATTCCCACCCATTGGGAAGAGAACTAATAAATAGATTGTGAGTTTTTATTATTTTTAGATTATTTTATTAGTGTAAATTAATTTAAAATTCGAATAAATATCTACAGGCTTGAGCATTACGTATCTAAATTCGATTTGCAGACAGCAGCAGTTATTATTTGTTTATTTAATAGTATGTTTTAAATTTTTGTTTTTTATCTTCCAAGAAACCCCTATTTTTAGTCACAAAGAATAACGGATCTCTCAGAAGTAAAATTCGTAGGAGATCAACAACTTGGACAGACACTACTAGGATTGGAGTTATTAGACAAAGCAAAACAACTGAAAACAACAATATTAATATTAGACCACAAACAAAAACAATTTCAACTTCCTCTTCTTCTGCAGCAATTTCATCTATGCCAACTTCTACTACATCAGAACATAATGTTACAGCAATAATTCCACAACAGCTCACCCGTAAGACATCAGCAACTTCAAATGCTGTTTTTTCAACAAGTATATGTACGTGGACATTTTTAGAAATAAATTACATTTAAATTTCTAAAATTTTAAGATGCTCCTCTTGATCCGTTTTGCACAATTCGAGGAAGACAATATGTAGAAGCAATAACGGCTGCAAAGGCAGCAACAGCTACAACAATTGATCGTTTATCTCCCTCTCCTGAATATTTGTCTTCTTCTCCAAAACCAAAAACAACATATACTTTACCTCCAAGGAAAGAAAGGAATATCAATACGTAATTAAATTTTTTCTTTATTTATTTACTAATATTAATTTTAAAGATTGTCTTTGGATCAAACACTTTCTACTCGCTTTAATGAAGTTAAACGTACATATGCTGATATTCTTTATCGATGGCGAATGTATAAAAAATGTGCTGAAGTTCTTAAACATTGTGATTGTGATAACAACGATGAGTCAATTGGAATAATAAAAGGTACAAAAAATATTTAAATTATTTAAATTATTTTTTGTAGCTCTAATATGGTGTCATTTCTGTGGACAACAAAAACGCGGAGATTCTTTATGTTGCATAAAAGGGAGGAAAACATCATCGATTAGTGAGTTATTTCTACTAATTATATTTTAAAATATGTCTGTGGGCAAATGAAGTTTTTTTTATTAGGTCTCTTTTGTTTGTATTTAAAAAATAATCTAGACTTTATCCGAAGATTCTTTGTCTAAAGATTTTCTCCCGTTTAATAATTTATTTTAGTGTGTTCAATATGTGAACGTCCATGTAAAGGTAAATTGGTTTAAAAAAATATAATTTTATATTAATAGGTATTGCAACAACCTGTGTGAGTTGTAGTCATGGTGGACATTTAGCACATTTGGCAACATGGTTTGATACACAATCACAGTGTCCACTCGGCTGTGGATGTGAATGCAAATTTTGATTTAAAGATAAATAGATTTTTATTTTTTACTTTCATGTGCATAGAGATTTTTTATTGTAAATATTTGTTTTTTATATAATTTATTTAAACATGTAAAAAATGTTTTTTGTAAATGTATAAATAGTAAAGAATATTTGATTTTTTAAAATTGTTTTTCTCGATTTAATATTTTAGGATTATTTTTACGATTTGAAAGGTTTTGCACCTTTACTTTTTCGGCTTATGAATTTTTTCGTTTCCTTTTTACAATATAATTTAAGATGCCAAATTTCAGAATATTTTCAGTTTTATCAATAAGACTTTTAATTAATAATTATAATTTACCTTCTAAATACAATAAAAGGTTAATGTCTACCCAAAAGAAAACCAATCGTTTGTTTAATGAGAAATCTCCATATTTGCTTCAACATGCAACAAATCCTGTTAATTGGTAATTATTTTATTGACTAATAAATACTATTCAATAATTAAGGTACCCATGGGGAGATGAAGCTTTTAAAAAAGCTAAAGATGAAAATAAACCAATATTTTTATCAGGTTTTCATTTGTTTCTTTTTAAATTTAAATTTTTATTAGTTGGTTACTCAACTTGTCATTGGTGTCATGTTATGGAACACGAGTCTTTTGAAGATGAAGAAATTGCAAAGATTTTGAACGAAAATTTTGTTAGTGTTAAAGTTGATAGAGAAGAACGTCCGGATGTTGATAAACTTTACATGACTTTTATTCAGGTTGTTTTTGGTTTATTTAAGATTATTTCTTTTATTTTTAGAGTTTAACTGGCGGTGGTGGCTGGCCAATGAGTGTTTTTCTTACACCAGAACTTGAACCTATATCTGGAGGCACTTATTTTCCACCTCGCGACTCCTTCGGTCGCATAGGATTTGCTTCTGTTTTGACAATTATTTCGGACAAATGGAAGATCGATAATGTTCAGATTCGTGAACAAGGGCGTGAAATGGCAGAATCAATACGTAATGCATTGCAATCTACAGCAAATAAAGATGGGCAGAAACCAACCATTCCAAAGGCTGACTCTACTTTTAATGCTTGTTTTGAATGGCTCTCTAAACGATTTGACTCTACTTTTGGTGGTTTTGGTTCTGCTCCAAAATTTCCAAAAACTGGTTTTTTTTTTATTTTTCCAAAACTTAAAAACTCAGAAATGTTTCAGTTGATTTCGACTTTTTACTGAATTTCCATGCGATTAAAAAGCCTTCAGTTGAAGCAGATAAATCATTAAGTATGCTCAAATTGACTTTTGAAAAAATGTTTGAAGGTGGAATACATGATCATGTTGGAAAGGTTTATTAAAAACTTAAATATTTTATTTTTCACCCTTTTGTTTTTTAGGGTTTTCATCGATATTCGGTTGATTCTAAATGGCATGTTCCACATTTTGAAGTATTTTTTAATTAAATATTTAACTCTATTTATTTTTTAGAAAATGCTTTATGACCAGGGGCAGTTATTGCGTTCTTTCAGCAATTTCTGTAAAACTTGCTCTTCAGATGAAGATAAAGAGCTGGCGATAGATGCAATTACTGATATTGCTAATTATTTAAATACAAATTTATCTCATCCAGTTTGTTTTTTTTTGTTGAATTTTTTATAAATTTATTTTTAAATTTTAGTTAGGAGGCTTCTACAGTGCAGAGGATGCTGATTCTTTACCTGAAAAAGAAGCTAAAAAGAAACGAGAAGGGGCCTTTTGTGTTTGGACAAAAAATGAAGTGGAAAGAGTTCTAGGTGATAGACCTGCGAGACATAATGAAAATGTTTGTCTTGATGAAATTGTTTGTGCTGCTTTTGGTGTTCGAGATGAAGGAAATGTGCCTTCTTCTGCTGTTTGTTTTTTTTTTAATTTTTTGTTGATCACTTTTCAGAAACGATTAATTACACTTTATATTTTAGTATTTTTCTCTTTTTTTTTGAGACTTTCTTAGGGAAATTAAATTATTTACCCTTCAAAATTATTATTAGTTCCCTTTTAAAACTTATAATAGGTTTTATTTACTCATCAAGTTTTTCATAGGACCCTCATGATGAATTGAAATTACAAAATATTCTTCACCTCGTTACTCGTCCTCAACTTGAAGAAATTTCAAAAGAACATAAAATGTCTCTTTCTGAACTTCGTGAATGTATTGAAGATTCAAAACGTTTTCTAGCTGAAGAACGCGCTAAACGACCAAAACCACATTTGGATAATAAATTGGTTACTGCTTGGAATGCTCTTGCAATTTCTGGATTTTGTGCTGCTTCTGCAACAATTACTGATGAACAAAAGTTTTTTAGATTTAATTTAAATTATAGATATTTTTTAAGAAGTAAAGAATATAGAGAACGTGCTGAAATTGCTGTTAAATTTATAAGAGAACATTTATACAACGTGGAAAATGGAGAACTTTTACGTTCTATTTATGTTGACGAAAATGGAAATATTGTTCAAAGGTTTATCTTTTTATTAAAAAATCTTTTAATTTATTTTTCAGTTCTTCTCCAATTATGGCATTTTCTGACGATTATGCCTTTTTAATTGAAGCTTTGATTGACCTTTATTCAATCAATTTTGATGAAAATTTATTGGAATGGGCAGAACATCTACAAAATAAAATGGACTTACTCTTTTTTGATTCAACAAATAATTCTGGTTATTTTACTTCTCGTGCTGGTGATCAATCAATATTTGCTCGTATTGTTGATGAACAGGATGGAGCTGAAGTAAGAATATATAAATTATTTTTTAATATTTATTTTCTAGCCTTGTTCAACATCTATAGCAATTTCTAATCTTTTACGCCTTTCTTCTTTGCTTAATTCTAAAGAATATAAACAACGTGCTGAATCTGTTTTTCTCTCAAATGCATGGATAGAACGTTTAAATAAATGTTCTTTTGCTGTTCCTCGACTTTTAATTTCTTTATATTCACTCACTAATCCACAATTTCAAGTATTTATTTATTTATTTAAAATAAAATAAAAAATATTTTTTTTTAAAATTAAGTTTATCATTGTGGGTGCTAACAATGATTTGACGACTCAAAAAATGTTACGAGCAATTCAACAAAAATATTTGCCAATGGCTACAATTATATTTCTTGATGATAATAAAATTAAAATAAATAGTTATTTAAATTTTAAAATATTTTTTAAAAATTATTTTTAAAGGTAATTCATTTCTTTTACAAAAGAATTCACATCTTAAAGATTATATTGATATTTATAAAACTGGAGGACCTCCAACAATATTTTTATGTCGAGCAGATTCATGTGAAATGCCAATTAATTCTTTGGAAGAATTACAGAAAAGATTAGCTAAATTATAAAAAGAAAAGTTTAATTATATATTTTATATTAATTCCAATGGAAATCTATATCCAATTTATTTTTGCTTGAAAAAATCAAATAAATAGAGCAGCTGTTTGGTTTAATATTTGCAGTAAATCTGGAGATTTTTTTATTATTACCTGAATATATTTATTTTTATTTGATTCGTCTTATTTTTCCATGGATTGACGTATTTTTTGGTTTAGATTTTCTTTTAAAACAGCTGCTAGTCAAAAATATTTTTTCTTTCATTTTTATGAAGAAAAACTTCCTTTCAAATATTCACGTTTATATTTATAACTAAATTACTTTAACTATTAAATAATTTAAAAATAAAAATATTTTTTCCGTTCGTCTGTTCGAGGAAAGATATAAATAAATATTTTTAGTTTAAATTTAGAAAATATTAAAAATACTTTTTTTTTCTTAAAAATCCAAAAAAAATATTTTTTTAATTAAAAATTAATTAAATATGTCGTTCCAATTAAAAACAACAAATTTTTTATTTTATATTATTTGGTAATTTTAAATATTTTTTAAATATTTTTTAAATAATTTTTTTTTATTTTTAAGTATTTCTATCCTTTTTTGTTTGTCTTATCAAGTGAGAGACCCTCCAGCAAAACAATTAAGAAGCAGACAAATTAGTAGATTTAAATTTATTTTTATTTTAAATAAATAAAATTAGGAACTCAAAATTTAATTCTTTCACGTCTTTTTGCTGATTATGATCCAAATACACGACCTCCCGTTAGAGGTTTTTTAAACTAAAAATACTTTTGTTATGTATTCACTCTTCTATATAGCCCTAGCTGATCATGCTGCAATTGTTGTAACTGTTTCTATTGTACTTAAAAATATTGTTTGGCACAAACATTCAGCGGTGTTTATTTAATTAGATTTTCAGAAAAAAGAATTTTTTATATTTTAAGGAAGTTGATTTGACACTAAAACAAGAATGGGAGGATTCTCGCCTTGCATTTCATGTAGACCATCGAGAGGGAATACATGAGGGTGGGAGATGATTCTCTAAAAATTTTTTTTGAGAATTTTTATTGTTATAGTTCTCCTTCCAAAAAATGCAACTGTATGGAAACCAGATACATTTTTTGTTGGTTAGTTGTGATTTTTGTAGAAAAATATTTTTGAAATTATTATTAGGAGCTCAAGAACAGGCACCTTCTATTGGAAATAAAGCAGTGCTTAGGTCAAGGACTATAATTGAACATAGCGGTTATATTAGAAATGAGGACACGTTAGTTTTAATCAAAATTTTATTTTAAATGTAAAGAAAATAAAGGCGAACATTACGAACAAATTTTCAATCAGATGGTGCTTTTCCTATACGTGATGTACGATCCATTCGCTTTGCTCTCTCAAGTGGTAAAATATTTCTTCGAAAATTTCCACCAGGATTTGTTAATAATAATAAACTAGTTTAATAGTAATACTGCCATCTCTTCTTCAGTAGTCTCTCCTATTCTTCGGGGCGGGACTCAAATTTCGCTCAACCTAAAGGTTTAGGCTTTAAAAGGTTTAGGCTAAAAATAACCAAGGAATGAAAGAGTCTCGACTAAATAGTCTGGAAGCTAATCTTTTTGGACCATAACTCTTTTGTTTTTCTATCAATCTGAATAATTCTTATATCATTCGAAAGCTCTGGATGTGCTGGTTCTTTCTTCCAGTGAACCGTTAAAAGATCTTGTCGTTTTTTAAATTACAAGCTGTTAATTTCAGGCAATTATGATTTTTCATACTTAACCGGCTATAACTTTTAAGGAGGTGATTGGAGCAGATCATCAAAGTTAGGAAAAAGAATCAGACATTCAAGAGCTTTCGAATGATATAAAAAATTTCCCGAAAAGTTTCGCTTATGGCCAAAAAACTAGTCTAGACGACTAAATCGGCGAGACTCTATTGAAGGGCAAGCCTAAACCTTTGGGTTTGTGTTAAAACTTGATTTAAACTTAAAATAGTGAAGTGGACAAAAGAGTCTCACCTATCTAGTTTCGAGGCCAATTTTTTCAAAAAAAAATTAAATAATGTATTATTTATTTAAATAATAGTTGTGGTGTTGGGGCTTAGAAAAGTAGAAAAAAATCATTTTATACAATAAAATGTTTAATTAATAAATTTCCCCTACGGACATTTTAATTATAATTCTCCAATTAGACTAATAATTCAACCCCCATTCAAACCCATATTTACAGCTACCTACTCAATCGACGATGTCGCCTATTTATGGGCAAATTCACCTCCGCTAATTCAACCAATACAGATTGCTGATCGTTTATATGCTGGTGGTGGGGCTCATTATGCTTTTGAAGAAGCTGAAGCAGGAGAATGTCACGCAATTGGAAATTTTACACAAAGTTAATTAAAAATTGAAAAAGAAATCATTTTCTAATTCCTTAAGGTACATTTTCTTGTATTGAATTACTTGTTCATTTTCGTGGTAGTTCAACAATTGGATGGTCAAGTGTATTAATTCCTTGCATTTTACTTGTATTTATGAGTTGGTTTCATTTTTGGGTACATCCATCTTGGTCAGTACCTCGAACACTTAGTTCAGCTGTGCCTTTTCTTTTATTTCTTTGTTTTTTGGTAATTTTATTTAAATTAAATTAATTAAAATTAACATTAATTAAAAGATTCTTCTTCCAATTGAATCTTGTGCTTGGAGAGTTTGGCTTTTTATTTGTACATTATTTACTTTATTATCTTTAATTGAATACTTTTTTGTAATTCGTTGTTATTCAACAATTAATCAACATTCTGCTGCTGCATTAACTGCACAACAAAGACATCAATTTAATCGTCCAGCAAGTGATGATGATGGAAAAGAAGGGACAACAACTACTTTAATTGTTACACAAGATGAGGTAAATTAAAATAAAAAATTAAAAAAAAAATTTTTTTTAAAAAGCCATTACTTTCATCAACACATACAGAAGCATTAAATCGTTATTCAGCAACAAATCATTTAGATTTAATTTCAAGAATTGCTTTTCCTATTGGTTTTTTATTAGCTTTAGTTGTTTTTATTCTTTTTTATATTTTTTAAATCAAAATTAAATTTCTTTAATTAAAAGTTCCTTCTCAGTTCTCGTTTTAGTTTTTCATGAACACAGAAACTAAGATTTTTCATACTTAAAAGTGGGAATAATAAAATTCTTTTTTATTATTTAAAATTATAATTATGCAAAATAAATATTTTTAAAGTCAAAAAATTAATTTTATTTATTTTATATTAAATTAAATAATCTCTGGTTCACAAAAATATTTTCCCGAAATAAATTTACATCTAAAAACACTGAGCATATAATTAATATTATCATTTAAAATAATTTCTGCATTAGAAATTGTATTATTTGGTGCCTTTAAAATTAAAAGAAAAATTTAAAAAAAAAGTTTAATTTTTACCTGAAATTGTACAAAAGTATTTGAAGGTAATAATAATTCTTTAGAATTTATTTCACAATTTAATATTCCATTACAATTTTTAGAAAGTTCATTAAATTCCCAAATAATATTATTTTTTGAATCTAATCTTTAAAAATAATTTTTTTTAATTAAAAATAAAATTAAAAAATACTTTGCTTCTGGTTCTGAATTAATAATTAAAAATTGTTTTTGTTCATTTAAATTTTTTGTTGTTGTCAATTTTGTTGTAAAAGAAATATTTTTAAGTGAAAATTCTTTTAATTGATATTCAATACGAATTTTCCAATTTGAGTCTTCAATTTTACTCCAAAAACTACGTAATGAAATTGGTAATAAATTATTGATATTTTCAAATAATTCATAATGCATTAACTAAATTTATGAAAAAATAAAAAAGATTTTAATTAAAGAAATATTTACGTCAGTATTATGATATGAAGCCATAGGAAATTTAATTTGTTGATCTTGAAGGAAGTCACGAAGCTTTTCTCGTTCAATCGAAAAATTATAGCAATTATCTAATGAAGGAATATTATTAGAAGTCAATCCAAATAACTAAAAAAAATAAAAATATTTAATTAAATTAAAAAATACCTGATTTGGAATTAATGATTTAATTTGAGCACATTTAAAAGTAAATTTAAGTGGAGAATTTAAAGAAGAATTTTGTAAAATTTGTAAAGCAGCAGATGGAAGTGAAAGTAAAATAGTTCCAAAAATACGAATTTCTGGTCTTTAAAAGAATTATTAGAAAAAAATATTTTTTTTTCAAACAAAAAATTTACTTAAAATCTTTTTTAATCCAACAATGAATACAATCATTTGTAGCTAAAGCAATAGGTAATTTTAAATCAGAAATTGAAGTTGGAGAAGGATTTATTGTTGATGACACTTTGGTATTTAATTTTGATTCAATATTTGAAGTAGAATTTATATCTTTAAATTTAAAATAAAAATTATTTAAAATAAAAAAAAACTTTGATTTAAAGGTATTTGCGTCATTTGAGGTTTTGAAAATATATTAGAAGATGTAGGTCCAAATATAAGAGGTGTATGGGAACGTGGTCTAGCTCTAGCAATACTATTTGAAGTAGAAAATATTGAAAAAGATTGACCAAAATCATTTGAAGGTGCTTAAAAAGAAGAAAAAAATTTAAAAAAAAATTTTTAAATTACCAAAACATCGACGATATTGTGAATCTCCAGTAAGTGCTGCTCGAAGTGGTGGAATAACTTGACTAGTTATTTGATTACTTTGAATGGAAATATCGGCAGAAGTTGTTGTTTCAGCATCTGATGCTGCCCAAGGATCCTAAAAATTTAAAAAACGAAAAACTTTTTTTTTAAAATTTTTAAAAAACATTGTCAATTGTTGAACTTTTTGGTAAACCAATTTGTCCAATGGCAGAACGTAATTCATCCAAAGAAGTATTTTTATGAAATTCTTGATGTTCATCGAGTGGTCGAATTTGGAGTTGACGTATTTTTGTTGTTTGGAATTGTGTTGAATTATCTTCATCATCTTTAATAAATTTAAAATAAATTATTTATTTTTTATAGAAAATATTTTTACCAGAAGAAGAACTATCAGCCGACCAATGAGTGTTATGGCTAATATTATAATTTGGAATATTTTGTTGTTTTTCATCAGAAAAAATAAAAGAAGAAACGTTTTGGAAATTTGGTGATGAATTAAATTGATTGTTGTCAAATAAAGGTGGAGGAGGTTCAGCAATTGGTAATGGTGGTGGAGGGCCAAATATTTGTAGAGGATCTTTGATTTTAGGCTACAAAAATAATTTTTTTAAAATTTATTTAAAATTAATTCACCTCCTCTGCAGAAATGTCACAATTTTCACCTTCCAGCTGAAATTGACTAAAACTATAAAATAATTAAATTAATAAAATATTTAAAATAAACATACGCTCGTTTCATTTTTGTTTGAGTAATTTCATTATTTGAATTCTTTACATTAATTTTCTTTTGATAACGTTTAGACAAACCACTCCCTCCTCCACCTTTAAATTAATAAATTATCTTTTTTCTTCTTCTTTTACAAATAAATTAATCTTCCACACCTTTTCCTTCATTTACACCACAACTTTTGGAGAATTCTGCAAAATGGTTATTTGATTGAAGTTTTTCATTTGTTATAGCCATTTCATTTGCAACCGCTGCTGGAAGACTAGACTGCGACGCGCTATGTTTTTTCAGTCTCCAATGAGAAGCAGCCTGTTTCTGTCTACCTAACCAAGAAGAAATTTGCTGTTGAACAGTTGAAATGGATGAAGATTGTTGTTGTTGTTGATTATCAGAAGTATTTATTCTTTAAATAATTTAAAATATAAATTAAACAAATAAGTAATTTTAGGTTCTGGTTGATGTAAAGCATATTTCAGTAAATAAATTTATTTTTAAAGCTCTAGATAAGTAAAATATGTATATGCTTAAACAGTTCTAAAAATAATTCATCAGAAATTTTTTGTAAACTAACAATAAGACTACCACCAATAAATATTTAAAGACTAACCTAATATTTGTTTGTTGTCCATTTTCAGTATTTTCAGAATTTGAATCACTATCCTCTTCATCAGCTTCAGATGCCGATTGCTTAAAACGTTGCATCTTTTGTTGTTGAGATTTTCGTTGGGAAGAAGATTTGGCACTTTCAAATAAATTTGTACCAGTAGAAGACCCCCATTGATCATCTAAACTTAACAAATCATTAACTGCTGTTGGAGGAGGATGTTGAACATTAACAGAAGAAAATGTTGTATTTGGAGCAACAATAGCCGAGGAATTATTTGAAGATGAAGAATGGGAATGAACTGCAGAGAGGACATCCAATTCTTGTGGAAGTTCATCTGCTTCTGTCCAGTTAAGTTTTTCTATAATTAAAAAATAATTAAAAATTATTTTGACCAAAAAATGAAGGGTTTGTAAAGGGAATGTTGTGGAATATTTCAATTACCCACTAAAAAGTTTAAAATAGAAAAATCAATTTAATCATAATTTATTGTCGACAATAAACTATTAAAATATTTTCTAAAATAATATTGTTTTTTCTCAAATAAATAAACAAACTAGGAATATCCGTGCCAGTTCCTTTTTCTTCAATAAACTTCAACATAATTTCCTCAATATCAATTAATTCTAAATTTTGTCTATATTCAATAGTAGTTTTAGCATTAGAATTATGTTTAGTTTCCAAAAGAGTAGCCAATTGAAGAAAAAATTCTTCAAAAAATTAAAAACTAATTTTTAATTAAAAAATTTAAAAAAAAACTTTTCATTTGTAAAATATGTCCTCTATCATGTTCCTGAAACATTCTTGCAGCTTTTAATATTCTTTCTTCAAAAATATCCCTAATCTGTGCATATTTCTCCATATATTGACGATATTCAATATGTGATTTATTTAATTTATTTCTAATCTAAAAATTTAAAAAAAATTTAAATAAATTTAAAAAAACTTAATTTAAGATATTCTTTTGTGTTTGTTGATGTCCAATCTTTACTAGAATTTTTTAAATTAATTACTTCAGCACAACGTTGTAAGTATGTCTCTTTAGCCTTTAAAAATTATTTTTATATTTATTTAAATAAATAAAAAAACTTTTTGTAAACAAGTTGTTGTTGTTTGCATTAAATTAATTGCTTCTAATGTTTCAATGTCTTTTGCTTTTTTACGGATTTTTATAAGTTCTTCTTGATATCGAAATACATCTCTAGAAAGGTCACCAAGATTATGCACCATTTTTGTTTTAATTTCTAAAAAATTATTTTAAAAAATAATAAAAGCATTATTCTACCTATCCAAAACTCGAGGGTATTTTTAGTCAAACGCCAGGCATCAACCAAAGATCCATTATTGGCCGTATATGTATTAGCCTAAATTTAAAAATTATTAAAGAAAAAATTCTAAAAAATTAATATTAATTAAATATACTTTATTAAGATGTCTGCCAAGGCACTTCAAAATGTCATCTTCCATGCTAATCCTTTCTTTAATAAAAGTCAGCAATTCGTGCACAGAATCTTCTCCTTTTTTCATATGATCATAAAGAACATTATAACCAATATGTTTATCACCCTAAAATATTAAGTAAATATTTAAAAATAAATTTAATAAAATACCCAAAAATGAGCAGAATAATCAACAATCATTTCAAATATTTAAAATCTAAATATAATTATTAAAATTAAATAAAAAAATAAAGTTAATTTACCCTTGGTCAATAAAAAGGTCAAAATAACAATCTAAACATATCAAAACATCAATTTAATTATTTTTAAAATTAATATATTTGTAGTCCTGAAAATTAAAAATGTTTTTAATTTTTTGGAATTGAGAAAATATTTAAAAATATACCATTAAAAATTTTAAATAATGTGATAAATTAAACACGAATTTATTTAAAAAAATATATTGCATTTACTTAAAGTGAATACTTACTTACAAATTAATACTAATAATTCTAGCGTTAAAAGGCATAAGATATAATTTTTATAATGCCGTAAAAGGTGGCAAAAAATGCAATTTAGATAAAAAAAATGAGGTGAATGAATGGAGTATGAAATAAGAAAATTCAGGAATATGTATCAAAAGAAAATCGGTCAAAAGAAATACTTTTCTAAAAAAATTTAAAATGCAGAAAAATTAATATACTAAAATTAAAAATCATAAGACCGATCCTCTACATTAAAATCAATAGAATCAGCATAAAACCATTATTTTAAATTCTATAAATAAACAACATTACGTATTAATTAAAATTTAAAATAATGGTATAATAAAAAGAAAATGGGAAAATAAAAATTCAAAGCAAAAATATTTTTTTGTTTTAAAAAATATAAACAATTCATTTATTTATTCTCATTCGGGATATAAATTATTGTATTGATTCATTCGGAGGTTATCACTTTGACGTAATTGTTGAGATCCACCACTTAAAGTATTGAGTTGACTGTTACGGCCCCCGCCACTTAAATTCAATTCTCTAAAGTCATTCTCTGGTGAATCTGTTCCAAAACCAATTTGTTGTCGTTGATTGGAAATATTTGCAGGCTGTTCTTCTGTTATTGAAATTCCATCATGTGATGTATTTTCAAATGAGCGGTAATCGAAAAAAGGGCCTCCATTATTTGCTACTGAAAGATGACGAGGTGAAGATGTTGTTGGATTATAACGTCCCTGAAGTCGACGAACAATTGAAGAAAAGAAACGAGAAAAGTCTCGTAAGAACCAGCCGCTTTCTGGAAAATTCAAAAAATAAAAAATATTAATTCAAAATAATTTAAAAATTGTTAAAATAATTTACAATTTCAAATTAATTAAAATGAAGAATAAACTAAAAAATTAATTTAGTTATCACGATAATTCTATTAATAAAATATACATATCACACATATACATTTCTTTTTAATATTTTTGATAAAATTTGAGCCCAATAAACAAAGAAGCACAACAAAAGAGTGAGACACAATCAAATACTTAAAGTGGAGTTTCATTGTTTCCAGGCGCCTCCTCTTCAGTTGTGCATTTAGAAGAATTGGAAGAACCATCCTGTAATAATAAAAACTGACCTAATTGAAGTAATTGATCCGTTGCAAATATTTCTCTTGCCTCTTGTGTGTTGACGTTGGGCATATCTTCACTAGCGAGGAACTCTTGTAAAATGGAGCGCTCCAAATCCATGCCTTGATTGTAACGATTCTTGACCACCTAATAAGTAATTAGAAAAATAAATGTTTTTTATTATAATTTAAATTGTTATTTATGAAATAAAAATCTTTTGAGGGACCACTGACTACGAATTTACAGCTTTTTAAAAAAACTTACTTCATAAGCATCCATTATAATAGCAATGAACAATGATAAGACAACATAAATAAAAAGTGACACAAAAGCGTATATATAAATAGTTCCAAATAATTTAATTGCAGCATTTGCATCACTAATTGTGTAAAATGTTGCAAACATATCTATATTTTTAATTTTAAAAATAAAGTTACTAATAAATCACCATCCCCATTAAGCAGCGAAAAGAGCGCTTCAGATGATTGTGCCAGTGTTCGAAACTTTTTAAAGAATTTAAAATTAAAAATAATCATTGCTTTATAAAAAAACTTATAGTTTTAAGCATATTTTCAATAATAAAAATCAAATATACCTTCATACTATAAGGTCCAATAACAACCCATCCAGCACTAAATTTTAAAACAATTATCTTGAAAATTAAAAAAAGACTTACATAAGAAATCCAGAATAAAGAATAATGGCACAGACCATAAAACGAAGAATTGAAGGAAGTGATTTCTTCAAAGTAAGCACCAAAATCTAATAAAAATTAATTTATTCTTTTAAAATTAAATAAATATAAACATTATATTGACTAAAAAATCCAAAATATCGAAGTAATCCAATATAAACTAAAAGCGCTCCAATACCTAAAACAACTCCTAAAAAATAAAAATAAAATTAATCAAAATTTTTTAAATAAAAAAATACCAGTTAATGTAAATAAATCAGAATCAAAATCACGAAATTCAATTGTTGCTTTACTTATTGTTCCAATAATTATTAAAATATCATTCTAAATATTATTTTTAAAATTAAAAACTAAAAACAAACCACAACTATCATTCCATACCACAAATTAAAAAATTCCCATTGGTCAGAAATTGGTAATCGTCTTTTAAATGCTTTCTCAAAAAATTCATTTGTTGTCTAAAAAATATTTAATTTTAAAAATTATTTTTATTTTCTTTTACATTTTTTAATAAATGTGCTCTAACTAATGCTCTGAGACAAAGAATAACAGAAGCAATACACATTATAAGTACCAATAAATCAATTATTGCAATAAAAGCAGTATCAAATCCAATAGAATTAACATGCAAAACTCGCCCATTACATAAATTTACATAACTAAAGAATATTAAAAAGGGAAAATAAAATTTAATAAAACCTGATATTTGCATTTAATTTAATTTTTATTTGACCAGTATGTCGAGAATTATCAAAAATTATTTTTATCTAAAATTTTTAAAAATAATTTTAAATAAAATTTTTAAAAAATTACATCAATTTTGTAACATTCAGGTTTTTGATCATTTTGTAAAGGACTAAAGTGTATAGTACGCAAATTAAATTTAACAGTAGCTTGTGAAATGATAAGAGCATCTTCTCCAGTAAATGTTATATTTCGCTTTGCTAGCAAACCACGAACAGTATACGCATTAGCCTTTATATCTCTGACTTCAGTGTGTGTAAAATTGAGTGTAAAACATTCTTAAAAATGGAATTAGAAATTTTTATAAAAAATTAGTTTAGAACAATCAATTAACCTAAAAATAACAACTAACCGTTAACTTCGGAAATGTCAAAAATATAGGTAGAATTTTCAATTATTACATCAGCAATTCTTTGAATACATAATTGTAATGGAGGTATAGCAGAAAAGACAATCCTTTTTTGAAGATTCGTTGATATATTTGTATTGTTTTCATCATCATCATCATGTGAAGGCTGCCAATGTTCAATTTGAGGTGTTATTGTATCATAGCTAAATGCAGCAAAAGAGTCATTTTGAATTGAATAGTACTTAAAATTAAATAAGAATATTTTTTAATAGAATTTAACAAAGATTACAGCTTTAATAATATGCGCAAAATGTTCAACAATTTGATCACTTGTAAAAACCGAATATTTTCCAGCAGCAGGTGGATATGCAATTGTATCACGTTCTGGACCCCAATCTTTAAGAAATTTGTGTCTCATCACTGTTACAGTTTCATCTAGGAAATCAACGTGGGAAATTCTTAGTTCCGCAAAAAGTACCAACTGAACAAATGTTTATTAAAATTCAAAAGAATAAAAATAACCTGTGTTGTTACAAAAATTGCTTTGAGTATTTGAAGCACTAATTTGAAAGGAAATTGTCTACGAATCCTATATTTGTCGAGAGGATTCATAAAAAAGAACTGTAAACGAAAAGTATTTTTATATACTATTAATACAATATAAACCTGTAAGTGCCTTCGAAGTCGAATACCAACATCCTTCAATTCAGAAGACAGCTGATCCAACCTTTCATTAAAGTTAATGAACAATCTATAAATTAAAAATCAATACAAGTGTCGCTCAAAAAAACTAACCCATCAGAGAGATCAACGGAATGACCATTATCGTTGTAGCACATAATGATAATGACGTTGATTAATCACATTTAATGGCTAAATTTAAATTATTATGAATCATCAAAAATAATAAAATAAATATAAATTCTATATTAAGAGACAATTATTTAATTCACTTATATAAATACCTCACTGAGGAAATATTGCATTAAATATATGCGCAAAAATAAAAGAAAACAAAAAACATTTTTATATAGATTTAATCAATAAGAAAAAAGTGGAACGAAAATAGAAAGGAAAGCTGTGCATATGAGAAACAAATATATAATGAAATCCATGTTTCGTTATGTTTTAATTATCATTTATGTAGACCTGTCTAAAATTACATGGGAAGTGGAGGCTTTAGTTAAAACTTCTATCCACATTTAAATACTTAAACTGGTGTAAAAAGATAGCGGAAAAACAACTCAGCGTTATATGCAAAATTTTAGATTAGACTGATTTTTTAGTTAAAATTTTAATATACTGAAATACTGAATCTCTTAAGGTTTATCATGTCAACTTAAAATTGTAGCTATTTTTCTGTTTCATGGTAAAATAATTTTTAATTTTAAATAACCGAGTTGATACAAAAAAAAGAAATGGGCTTTACATTTTAAGTGGTTTTGTACAACTAATCTAAAAAGCCACATAATATTTTAAAAAGAGTCACAATTCAATGCCCAAAAATAAAGTCAAGTTTGAATTATGCTGGCCTCCTATCATTCTTTCCTTTAAGACATTCTCTCATTACCTTGTTTCGACATAAACGGAGGCTAAAAATAGATTAAAAAATTTTTGATTAGATATAATTTTATAATTTCTTACTGAAGAGACAATACTTTCATCATCATCGTCAAAAGAAACGAGTGCCCTCTCCGCTGTACGTTCTGCAGTGGCTTGCAGAAATTTCTCATAGTCATCCTCAACATTGTCTTCCTCGATTGGATTATTGTACACTTAAAAAAATTAAATTTTTAACAGAGAAAAATAAGAAATATAGATTTAAAAACAAACATGAACCAGAAGGAGAATTGCCCAAGGTGTCGAAATTTTCGTCTAAAAAGGCACAATCATCGTCAGGGATTAACTGTTCTCCATCAGGACCCAAAAGTCCAACAATTGGACAAGTGTCATTATCACCCGCTCGAGCAGTCTAAAAGATAAATTGAAAAAAAAATTTTTTTAATTCTAAAAACCTCAGCAACAATCCCCCAATGTTTTGCGCGCAACTCAAGAAGATTCTGGACTTTCAATTTTGTAAGGCTGAATGTAAGAAAGTCAAAAAAAAAATAAGGAAAACAGACTCATTACACAACGCAGAACATTCGTCCAAATCCATCATGAATGTATTCATAGCTTCCGATCCACGGTCATTCTCCAAAAATCTGCCAGTCAACTGAAAGAAAATACTTCTATTATAAAAAAGGTTAAAACTTCAAACCTTAAGTACTTTTACAATAACACCAATTCCTTGATTATCAGAAGGAAATTTCAATAATCCATGCAATTGATCAAAAAGATGAGCAGCCAATTGCGAAGATTTTACTCCTTTGACCTTAAAAATTTTTTAAAGAAAAAAAGTATTATTTTACTTCAATTTTATCGTAAAGCTCAGCCAAAAAAGTAACCAAATTGCAATAATGTTGTAAAGAAAGTGACGAATGTGTATCGTTAATGAACAAAGTTAATTGTGATAGCAATATATTTTGACTAAAATTTTCAATGTGCTTGTCGAGGAATTGGCACAAACACGAATAATTGTATTGACTTTCATCCAAAACTACTGCCTTAAAATGTATTTATTTGATTGTTAAAAATAAAATTATCAAATCCAACCATTTCAATGAGAATTTCTGAAGCAATGCGCAAATCCGGTTCAGGTAGCGGATCCCGCCCAATCATTCGGTCTTTTATAACAGTGGCCCAGGTATTGAAATTAGTTGGCACGTCAAAAGCAATTTGTTCAAGGCCAATTTGAAATTCAAAAAGAGCCTGAAAATGAAGAGATAAACTTTTTTTAATTAAGAAAGCAATCATGTATTAACATTTAAAAAAATTTAGATGTTTTTTGTTAACCTGTTTTTTAGGAGAACCTTCAATTCGCTCCAACAATTCGTTAGAGAGAACATATCGCGCCGACATTTCTTGCTGTAATTCAGCAGGTACAAATTCACCAAGAAACTCCTCATTCATTGCTCCGTTCATTGCCGGGCCTGTATGTCGAGTGTTGTTATCAATACCAGTGTCATAAAGGAGTGGAGACATGTCGAAAGCGTTTGTACCCTACAATTATTTAAAAAATACATAAAAATAATAGTTTTGATGAAATCTCATTTTTAACTTTTATTTTTTATGGAAAATATTTTCTTATATTTTTTTATAATTAGTATGTATATTTTTTGCAAAGTTCATCAACATACACCAACAGCTGAACCATATTGTTTAGACTGATAGTTAACTCCATTATTGTTTCCAATTTGATGGAAAGGAGCTTGCTGTTGTTGTGTTAGTTGAGGATGGATTTGTTGTGGGCCGCTAGCCATTGATAAAAAAGATGACTGTTGTTGTGAATGGGATGGATGATTGAGAGGGAGCTGTGGCGATGGACGACCTCCCGAATTAACAACAGTTCCGGCAATTGCGCCGCTGTTAATCGTCGCGTTGGTGTTTGGTGTTGTAAGAGGTGAAGTAGAAAATGCTCCGCTAGCACTTCCCCCTATAAATGCTGCCGATTGACGATTAAGAGCTGACGATATTTGCTGATCGTTCAATATATAATTAGATGTTGGTGGTTGTCTATTGCAACCAGAAACAAAATTCTGAGTGTTTTGTTGTTGTTGAACGTTATAAGTAGAAGAACGCTTAACAACAAGGATTTTTAATTTTTTAAGATAAAAACAAATGAATGGAAAATCTTCAGATGAGAAAAATATTTTGTAAATTATATATAAAGCTAATAAATTAATAATTCATTAGCCAATTTTAATATTATATTGTTGGCAAATATAATATTAAATTTAAATATATTCAAATAAATTCATAAAAAGTAATTCAATAAATGAATTGAATTTTATTAAATGAGGAAAAATGTGAATAGAGAGAATAGAAGGGTAAGCAATCGAATTTCTCGAATTAACAATGTTTGTATAAATAAAACAGTCATGCGACTGTTGAGAAATGAGAGATAATGTAAGGAAAAGAAGCAGAAAATTTAAAAAAATTTGTTAAAATATTTTTAATTGATTTTTTTAATTTTATGATTTTTTATATTTTTTAATAATTTTAAATTAAGAAAATAATTTGTTTACTAACGATAAGTAGGAGAAATAACAAAAAATGTAAAAATATTAAAATTTTAGGAAAAAAATAAAATAAATAAAAACCTACATTTTTGTATCCAAAAGGATTGTATGATTTTGAACTTTGAGGTGAAGCATTTAGCGGAGGAAAACCTGTTGTCGAAGAAATAAATGAAGGTGGAAAGTTTGGTTTCTGAAAATTATAGAAAATAAAAATATAAAAAATAAAATGAAATAAATATAAATTAGAATTTTTAGCAAATTAATTACTATCAATGATTTTAATTTTTAATTTATGTGGGTTTAAAGCCTTCGAAAACAATTTTAATTTCTCAATTCTTAATAAAACACAAATTAATTAAAATTTTAAATTACAATTGGCGAAGCATCTTGGTATGGTTGGGAAAGGGGTGGCAATGAAGTGTCAGCACCTGGAATGCACCCTCCTTGAAAATGTCCATTTTGTTGAGAAATAGTATTAGCTGATGTTTCAGCGATTAATCCCATAGAATTTTGTGTATTATAATTGACAAAACTACCTGAAAATAAACAAAATAATTTTAAAAATTTTTTTTAAAGAATTTAAATTAGGGATTCATTTACCCCGAAATCGAATCAAAAAAATCAAAAATTATGTGAATACTTTGATAAAAATGTAAAGAAAATGCTGCAATCTAATATTTAATGCAGCAGTTTTGAAATTAATCGAATAAGACAAAAGTCAAATTATTGTAAGATACGAAAATTTCTGTGACAAGTAATCGCCTATCAATTTTAAAAATTTTTCCTTGAATACTTCTAAGGCACATTGCCTTTAAATGATTAGGGTGCCATATAATGCTGCAATCTAATATTTAATTTAACTGGCTAACAAACCTGATCAAGTACCCAATTTGGTTAAACGGAAAACAATTTAAGCAACTAAAAATGAGATAAATTAAAACCTGATTGAAATGGTTGTTGCTCCAAATGTCGCTGGTGATAAGTGTTTGCTTCTGAAAATTCGCTGCTACCGCTAATACTTCCAAATGTTGTACTAGGAGGACAATAATTGCTATGTTGTTTATCCATTTTCTATCAAAAATATAATTAATACATTAATCTAAATATAAAATTAGTTTTATTTAATAATTTAATAAAATCAAAAAATAAAAGTAATCAAATTATTTGTTTAAAAATTTGTCTCAATGAAATCACGTGGATGTGACACACGACTGTAGATTTTAAAAATAAAATGTTTATTGTTAAAATAACCGAAAACATAAAAGAAATGAATGAATCCGCGATTAGAGTTAAAAAAATTTGAAATATATTTTAAGAAATAAGAAAAAGAATAAACAGGTGACCAAGTTATGAAAAAATAAAGAAAAATGGAATTGCTCTCTCTAACATCAATAAACTTTAGAATTATGGACCTAGTTGAGTATGAACGACAAAAAATAAAAGATTTAGGTCAAAAGTCCTATACTCAAAAGTCCCTACATTTTATTCTTTTCAAACGATTTTGTAGGTAAAATTTTATTACATTTATTTTACTACGTAGTTCTGATAACTTGGCACAAGAATGTTATTGAAATTGGCGCAGTTTATTAATAAAAATATGTATAAAAAATAAATAAGTGAATAGTTAAAATTAGAATTGAATTTTTTCATGGTTCCCCTAGTCAGTTTTGATGGTCATAACCTGTGGCCATTTGTAATAGTTTATAAGTGATGACGGCCAAGCACTCAACAATAGAAACAATGAAAAAGTAAACAAGTAAATGAAAGCATTTTAACGTTTTTCAAGAAATACTTTAAAAAATACACAAGCATTTATCCAAAAATAATTAAAATGCGACAGATTTACATTAACAATTGAGACGAGATCAAACTATTAGAAATTAATTATGAAAAGATGTAAACACATAAAGGAGAACTTACGCATTACGCGAACAGAGAGAGGTGGATTAACGAGAATAGTGAATTTATTTTCTCGAAAAAAATGAAAGAATAAAACGAATGAGCACGCGCGTGGCAGTTTATGGTAAGACGGTTGAAAAAACGTCCAGTCAATTCTGGTTTATGCCCTATTCTCGTTTTAATATTTCTTATCTCACATTTATTTTGTTTATAGGCCTTTTTCTCATATTTTTTGCCATATTTTTTATTTTCTCTCTCATTTTTCTATAATATTTTTTTTTTATTTTTCTCTCATTTCCTTTTTATTTTTCTTCTATTTTTTGTGCCGAAGTTGTTGGCACCGCTTTTGTTGGTATTTTTAGTGTTGCTGTACCTTCTTCTGTATTCACAATAGCCGAAACAATAGGTGACGGAGCAGCAGCCGTTGTTGTCGTTGAAATTGAGCGTTTTTCTTCTATATCTGTACAACATTGAATATTACCATTAAGGCTATTATTTATTGTATTTCCGTTTTTTATTGATTTTTGTAGATTTGTTGTTTTACTTGTTTTAATAGCAGCTGTAGAATTGGCCAAAAATATTCGTTCAATATTCAATGCAGGAAGTTCAGCTAATAAACTACAAAGAACGCCTGAAAAAGAAAACTTCTTAAATTATATTAATTGTGAATTATGAATAAAAATTCCTTCTTTTCATAGGAATTCTCTTCCATACTTCCAATTCCTTTTCAGATTTTAAAATAAATACCATAAGCATATGCAATAATTAATTGTACACAACAATGTCCAAATATTTGTGCTTTTGAAGTAAAATGCATTGGAAATGGAGAAACAACATAAGTAAAAACAACAGGAATCATATGAAATAAATAAGCACTGTAAGAGAGATTTGAAAGAGGAACTAATGGACTTAAACTGAGCATCTTTTTGAAGAAAAAAAAATATTAAAAAATAATTCTTTAAAATTTACATAATTTAAAGGCCCTCCAATTCCTGTATGACAAGCATAAATAACCCATCCAAGAGATATAGCAAAAACTGTACGAGAAACAGCTCCATAAAATAAATGATAAAATAACCTTTTAATTTATTTTCAAAAAAATATTTATTTAAAAATAACCAATCCCATCCTTGAAGTGCTGGATAAAGTCCAAAAATTGTCCAAAAACCACAAATTATTGTTAATAACCAACCAATAATCACAAAACTACGAGAATGGGGAGAACAAAATGTTGTTGAAGTTGGAGATCTTTTATGCGAAGAAAGTGAATGTTGGGCCTAATTAAAATTAAATAAATTGTGATCTACTTCCTTTCACTAATTTTTATTTCAATTTCTTTTATACTCCCCAATTCCATAATTTAAGGGAATTCTTTTTACAATTCTTTTTTTCAAAAAATAATTTAAAAAGAAAACTAACCAATATATAACCTAAAACAATTCCAACAAGATAAGGTCCAATTCTATACCACGGTTTTATATAAATTACCAAATGATGCTTAAAAATAATAAAAAATATTTTATTTAATTTAAAAAAACCAAAATAAAATCTGGAGAAAAATTATTTGGCTGTTTCCAAAGCATTTGTGTTGGAGGAAAATTATATCTAATCATTGTAACAACATTAAGTAATGAAGAAAGACCAGAAATTGCAATACAAAGTAAAATTCCTGCTTTTGGACATTGTAAAAGTGAAAGCAAAAATATTGGTGAAATTAAATAAAAAAGAAATTCTGTTCCAATATACCTTTTTTTTTAATTTTATAAAATAAATTTATTTAAAAAAAAATAACCATGTCCAAGGCATACAACGATTATCAGTTAAAGAATTAATAAAAAGAACATTTTCTATCCAATGTTTAGGACATTGAACTGCTGGATCTGTTGGTGGCCACATTGGATGATAATGAGTAATCTTTTTTTTAATAAATATTTTTATTTAATTAAATACTTACACTAACACGAACAGTTACAGCAATTAATGTAAATATATAAGCAGGCCATAAACGTACAACTCTATGACGATAAAAACGAAGCCAATAACCCCAAGATGTCCAACTTGGTATTTCTGTTATTCCTTTTAAAAATAAATGATTTTAAGAAAAGTAATTTCAAATTACCTCCTCCTTGCCAACGTCTAAACCAACTATAAGCAGTTAAAGTACCAGAAAGTACAAGAAATACATCCTTAAATTATTTTGTTAAATTAGATATAGCAAATATTAAATAAAAATGATAGAAAGATTAAAAAATAAATTTTATAAAATTACCACAGAAAGTGTAAAATTAGTTATTATTTGATTCCAAAAATGATCAACCTTTAAAAAAAATAAATTTTATTTATTTATATTTAAAGTAAAACCAATTCATCTTTTAATTCATCAACATTAATTATAAATGCTTGTACAAAAATAAAAGAATGTCCAACAAGTGTCCAACACATTGCCCCAAAACGTAAACCAAAAAAACAAGTAATTGTACTCAATTTTTCTTTTGGCATTTGAACAAGTTTTTGAAAATTCTTTTTAGCAGAAAAACATAAAATTAATTCTATTGTTAACTAAAAAGAAAAATTTTTGAAAAAAAATATTTAAAAATTAAAATATCAAAAAGAAATAATTATTTCCCCTTTATTTATTTAAAAATTACTTTTTGTTTTTTATTTTTAATTATATTTTCATTATTTTCATCTAATTGTTTTCTTTGTTGATTATCATCTCCTCTACGGCAATGTATTGCTGTAGCTATACCAACAATTGCTACAAGTAATAAATCAGAACCAAAATGAATCTTTTTTTTTAAATAAATTTTAGAATAAATAAATATAAATTATTACCAAAGGTGTTGATTGTTCCCACCATTGTTTTTCATGTCTAGATTTTGTACAATCACCAAATTCCAAAGAAGAATTATTATTAATTTCTTTATAAGGATTAGCAACTTTTTGCCATTCAATTAATAACTAAAAAATAAATTTAAAAAAAATTAGAGAAATAATCTATAAATAATCAGAGATTCGATGAAAAGAAATTATTCAAAAAAATTTAAAATATTTTCTTTCAAAGATTAAAAAAATATTTTTTACCTCCATTCGGTCATTTTCATCACTGCAAGTACTTGGAATACAAATACCATAAGAAGTTTTACGTAAATTTTTATTAGTTGGTATATCATTTCCATAACCTTTTTTAAAAAAATATTTTTGAATTTTTCTTTTCTTTTTTTTCAAAAAGAATTATCTTGAATGTGAATGAACACAAAAATTAAACAAAAAAAACTAACAATAATGTAAAGGATATTCAGAAGCACTATAACTACTTTCTCCAGCTGCTTTTATACACTAAAAAAAAGAAATTTAAAATAATTTGTTTAAAACAACCATAAAAGCATTGTAAAGCCATCTATCTTGATCTCTACTAATAAATTGTGAAGAATCCTAAAAAAATAAATTTTAAAAATATTTTTATTAAAAATTTACCCCAATACTAAAAGATTCAGAAAAAAATAATCTTTGCTCTTCTAAAGTTCTTAGATCAGTTAAAAAACGTTCTACTCTATCTAAACTTGTTGAACATTTTGTTTGAAGTTTATGTCGAGATACTGAACGAAGAAATCCCCAAATTTGAGTTTCACTAAAGTGAGTTAAATTTGTAGAATAAATAGAAGTAATTAAATAAATAATTAGTAGAAGAAGAAAATAATTAAATTTTAATTTAAACATTTGAGCAGAAAATAAAAACTTTAAAAAAAAATTTTTTTTTAATTAAAACAGGTATTTTTACAGAAATATTTTTTATAATTAGAGAAGATATAAAATAGATATACCCAAAAATCATTTACCGTTAAATCCGACTCAAAAGAGAATATCCGGATATTAAAATCTTTTAAAATAAATTTAAATTTTTATTTAAAAAATATATTAAAATTAATTTAATAAATTAAAAATATATTTAATTTTGATTATCAAAAAAATCCTTTAATATTTAAAATAAGCACTAAAAAACGAGAATGAGTAATGTTTTATATTTGGTCATTTATTTTTTTAAATAAATTATTTATAAATGTACTTGTATATAAAACAAGTTTTTTTTAAAAAAGAATAATTATTTATTTTTCCCGTTTTAATACCCCAAAAAAATATATCCTTATTAAATGACTTCAAATCTGAGCCAGGCTCAGTCTCGACAGATTTCGGGACCCTCTTTTTTTTTTC
>ABLG01000512.1:0-13247 GCA_000172435.1 Meloidogyne hapla
AAAGATAACAATCCATTTTTTGTTATTGATATTATCGAAAAATTATGTTTTGACTAATTTTTTAACAACAAGCGTTCTTATCAATTGTAAATAATAAAATAAACGAATAATAAAAATTAACAGGAAAATCATAATTATTTTAATATTTTTGGGATTTTAAAAATTAATTAATAATTTTTTTTATTTTATTATTTAAACAAAAATTTTTTAGCTAAAGATTTTTTTAAATTTCAATTAAACAAAAGCAATAGTCATAAATTATTTTTATTTCCCAATTTTTAATTTAAAAAAAAAAGATAATATATTAAGTTAATTAAATAATAAATATTAAATAATAAATTCCCAATAAAAATCACACAAAATCACAAAGTGAAAAATCCCCAATAATTTAATTACGTTCGATAAATTTAACAGCTAATAAGTCCAAATTTTTCTGTTTGTAATAAAGTTTGCACAACATTGGCTTCTAATTGATATAATTCATTCTCTATTTGTTCCAAATCGCTAAAATTCAAATTTTATTTTTTTTTAAGAAATTTTTTACTTTTCAGTTTTTCCAGGCTGTTTTTAATTCAATATAATATTTAATTTTTGGTTAAGGAAGCTTAAAGGAAGAATGGCTTTGTTGTTTGGTTGTGAAGAATCAAAACCTTTAAATAGAAAAAAATACAAACTAGAAAACAGAAAATTACAATTGTAATTACACAAACATGTAAATACAAAACAAAAATACAAAAGTAACAGAAATTAATAAAAAGACAAATAAAAAAATCCCTCAAACATTTAAAAATCCCTCAAAAACATATAAAATTTACCAGTATTTAAATCCCGAACATATTTAACAACATATTTTTCTTCAAAATTGTTTCCATCAATATTATCTCCCATCCAATGAATTTTTCCACAGCATAAACATAATAAACAGAATTAATCAACATTTTAAAAAAATTAAAATTCGATAAATTAAATTGCTTTACATTTTTAAAGAAATAATCAGATTGAGGTCTTTAAATTAAATATACACAAATAATGATTAGAAGTTCAAATAGATATTTAATTAATTTTCTTTTATTTCTTACGTCGACGATTCTTTTTAGATAAAACTTTAGGGGTAATATCTTCTTTCAATTCAACATTACTTTGTTCTAATTCCTTAAATATTTTCTAAAAAATTTTAAATTTATAATTCTCCTTACTTCTTTACTAATTGCTCCATTTTCAATTTGTTCTTTTATTTTTGCTTCAGTCTCAAAATGTAACAAAAGATCATGAATTTGTTCTTCTAATGCCCCAACTTCCATTTTTCTCTTTTGATCTGTTTCTTCTAATTGACGTGAAAGAATTTCTTTGTCATCTCTAAGTAATTTACACATTTGCTTTTCTTCATCTAATTCATTCTGTAATGTTTGGCATTTTGTTTGGGAAAGTAAATGTTTTTTATCAATTTGTTTCTTTGCATTAGAAAGTGTTAAGAGTTCGGCGCTGATAGAAGTTAATTCTTTTCGAGTGGATTTTAATTCAGATTCCAATGAATTAATCTAAAATAAGAAGTTAATACACCAAATAAATTGTTAATAGAAATTAAGAGGATTTGGGACCAAGTTTCAGGTATAAAGAAAATCCAGACCCAAATAAAATAAATTTTTTAATACCTTTTGTTGTGCCTCTCTGCTATATTCATTAAAACGCTCATCAGATTCTCGAAGTTTTTCTTCATAAAAAAGTCTTTGATTTTCAAGTTGACTAGTTAATAAACAAGTATATTCAAGTTGAACAGCACTTATCTTCTCTTTTTCTTTCTAAAAAATTTAAAAAAAAAACTCTTCAAAAATAAATATTAATTTACTTCAAAACTGTCAGAATTAACTCCATCATATTCAACAGGTTTTCCTTTAAATTATTTTTTATTTAATTTTTAAAGAATAAAAAAACCATCAGTTGAACTTTCAATTAATCTATGAACATAATTATCTCCAGCATAATCCCAAACAAGTTTTCCACCAATTTGTAAAGTAAAAATATGTGAAGTATTCTCATAATGTCTTTAAAAAATAAATTAAAAATAAATAAATAAAAGAAATAATTACTTATAGGCATGTGCTGCTGCATAACGACCACAACCAATATTTCCACAAATTAAACACATCCAAAGGTCTGAGGTACGTCCACAATCTTTTTATAAAAATAGATAAAAATAAATAAATTTTTAATAACCAAAACATTTCTGGTCTGGAACGATTTCTGGTGTTTGGGTATAACGACAAATAGGACATCTAAAAATATTTTTACTAGGTTGAGTCATAAAAAATGTCGCATTCGTTTATCATATCTTATCATATGAATAAATGTTTCAAATCAATTCTGTTTTAATTCTATAAGATTTACTGAAGTCTTTGCTTCATTTTGATGAAGCAAAGACTTCTCTCAAAGTACTGCAGTACGTTGGCTTCGAAAAAGTGGCCGTGAACCCAGAAGGACCAAATTTGTTCCTCATCGTTTGACTGAGCAACAAAAACAACAACGACTTTTTTTTGCCTTTCAAACCTAGCCAGACATCGAAGGGGTTATTTACTGAACCGAATTGTTACATGTGATGAAAGCTACATCAATTATGATGGAACAGCACAAAAAATTGTTTGGAGAAAAAAAGATGAAGATCCACTTTTGGTCCCCCATCCTAACTTGCACCAAAAAAAGCGTATGTTGTGTATTTTTTGGACAGTACATGGTCCGTTGATGTGGGAGCTACTTCCACCTGGCACCATTCTAAACTCCAACATGTATATTAACCAACTTAGCCAGGTGGATCTCGCTTATCGCCTGCAACGGGGCCAGGGACTGTTTAATGGACCTCTCATTTTTCACCATGATAATGCTCCTCCACACCACTCAATTTTGACGACCCGCCACATTACAAATACACTTTGTTGGAAAGTGCTACCCCACCCCCCTTATAGTCCTGACCTTGCTCCATCAGATTACCATCTTTTCACTTCTCTCAAAAATTTTTTACGGGGCAGGCGCTTCACTGAAGACGCCGAGGTCGAGACTGCGGTGGGGCAGTACATAGCATCAAAACTAGGCACAAATTTTTTTAAAAGAGGTATCCACAAACTTCCTTCTCGTTGGAAAAATGTTGTAAAGACTCAGGGCAATTATTTTGTTGAGTGAGATTGTTTATTTGTTTTATTTTGATTGTGATTTATTGATTTTTATTGCCAAATTTTTTTTTGATAAAATGCGACATTTTTTATGACTCAACCTAGTAATTATTTTTATTTTAAAAAAATATTTAAATAAACTAACGTTGTATCCGCCCACTGGCTAATACATTTTGCATGAAATGAGTGATTACTAAACAATTTATTTAAATATTTTAATTAATAATTAATTACCATAAAATAATTAATAACATATTGCTTCCCTCTTCCATTCTTTCTAAACAAACAGAACAAGTAGGCGTCTCTCCATATGCAGGATCTGCATGTAATCCTGTAAATGTTGTTGAATCGTCTTCCTTAAATTAAAAAATAAATAATTTAAAAATTCTTTTAAAATAACCGCTTCAATTGAATCTACAAAACGAAGAGAACATTTTTCAGGTTCAATTGAATTAAATTCTATCCCATTATATTGTTCATAGAATTTAATTGCCGACTCCTAAAAAGGTAATTTATATTTAAAGTATTAAAAATAATTTTTACCGGAGTTTTAAATTTTATAGCAACCATATATTTATTAGCTGTTTCATCCCGAACTATTTTCATTAATAAAATCTGCGTAGATGAAGGACGGACAAAACTGACTAGTTCGCGGCAAGTAAAAAAGGCAGGAATATCCATCATAACAAGCATACAACAATTATTTGTTTGAGAGGATTCAGAACTTTAAAAACGATTTAATAATTTTAATGTTTTATTTAAAAAACCTTTCCAAATTTTCTTTACGCAAATGCATAACTCCACGATGTTTTTCAACAAAAGGATTCCCATGGTAGAATGGCTTACTATCAGGATCAGCTGCTAAAAATCATAAAAACAATTATTAGAGATATAACAAAATAAAAAGCATTAAATAAAATAAACAAACCACTACTTTCATTTAAATCTCTTATGGGAGGTATTGAAATTGTTTCGTTTGTCTTTTCATTTTTAAGTACGTTCTTTGTGCTTTTTGATAGCCGTTTTGTCTCTACACTTGAATAACGCTTTTTAGTTGAAGTTGGTGTTATCTTCTCTCCCTCATTGGACTTTACACATTTTTGATTTGTAGAACTCATATCACTGAATAAATGATTTAAAATAATTTAAAATTCTAAATATTTAATGTTCAAATATAAACGACATGTAAATAAATATTTCAAAAAATAATTACAATTTATTATAAATATAATACAACAAAAATATAAATTAATTAGATTTTAAAAGAAAGTTATTTTCTTTATTTTCCTTCATTTCTTAATTTTTTCCTCTATATTCATCATTTATTAAATAACAGAAACGAAAACATCGAAAGCAAGCACACAAAATACATAAACAAGATCAGCATTGGCCAACCATGGATTAGTAGACCCAAAACTCCAAATAGGTTGTTGAATTGTTGATTTTTCTAGCAAAAGTTGACGAAGACCATAATAAAATAACTTTAAAGAGAAAATATTTAAAAGTTTGAAATTTATTTAAAATACCTGGAAATGCATAAATAGAACTTTTAAATTAATCCCACAACATATAAAAGACAGGAAAAAGCAGAAAAAAGTAATTCGAGCAGTTATCAACAAAAGTACCCAAACTATTGCATTGACAGTTAAAGCAAGACCAATAAATAATTCCAATCGAGACTCTTCTTGATTGACAAATAAATGAATGGGAGAAGAATAACGATGAGATTTTATTTGTTTATGTTGAAGATCGCTAGCATCATCCTTCATATCTCCAAATTTATCAATCTAAAAATCAATTTTTAATTAATTTTTAAATAAAAAAATACCAAAACAGAAAAAACCATAGGACAAATAATTTTCGGAGCATTAAGCATCAAATTGTAATCGCATAAACGTCCCATAGAGAAACCAATAAAGAAAATTTTGATATACAAATCACAACGACGATGTTTAATTGTTTCTAAAATATTTGTATGATTTTATCAAATTTAAAAATTAATTCTCACCATGTATTCTTTCCACGCTTAACTGCAATGGGAGCAACAAAATGACTGTTAGCGCTTGGTGAACTGCTAACTGAGGTGCCCAAGCAAATTCTGTCCACAAATTACCAATAATCTCACCAAGCGTTAAAGCTATCAACAAAATAGTAACACCTAAAAATTAAATTTTGTTGAAATTCAACCATAACAAAATCTTACTGAAGTACATATCCTGAACCTCGTAGAGAATTCCAGTCTTTTCCAGATTTAAAAACGTGACATCTGCCAGAGCGTCAACAAACTTAAAAAGGATTTATAATATTAAATCATCCTCCCACCGTAAAGTTTTGTTGTCGTTTATCTTTTGACAGAAAAATCTGCAAAAATACTTCCTTCATATCTTTAAGAACTCTGCTTATGTTGTGCCATTGGTGCGCAACCAAACGCCTCACAGCCATCGCTGTTTCGAGCAACTGTTCCGAGCAATTTAACAAAATCCCATGCTGATCTACTAAAGAATTTGGACGATGAATTGGGGTCATTTTGATGAAGATATGAAGAATAAAATGGCATATTGAATGGTAGAAAAAGAGCTTTTATACGGTGCTAATCAAAGAAGTAATTTAATTAAACCTTAAAAATTATTAAATTGGAGCAAAGTTAAAAAGCGGGAGGGAAAATACCTAATAAAGTTCCAGTTAATTTAATAAGTTTAGTGCAACTTTAAAAAAAAAATCAAAAATAAATTTTGAACAAAAATAAAGTAATTAAAATAAGCATATAAGTAAGCTTTAGAAGAGAAAGAAAGAAAAAACAATTGCACAGTTAACAATATTTCTTTTAAAAAATTATACAAAAAATAAATTTAAAAAAAAAAAGTCAAAAGAATGGAGTAATTGCTGAAGAAGCTAACGTTGTTGGTTCTTTCTTTACATGTAACCTTGCCTCATCATTTTTCTAAAATTTTTGAATAAATATAATTTTACAAATAGATTGAACCTTTTCACGTTCTTTTTCTTTCTTTTTCTTCTTATCCTTCTTGCGCTTTTTCTTTTCACTTTTTTCTTTGTCATCTCCTTTGTGTTTTTTGAATTTTCTTTCACCGTCTAAAAATAAAAATTTATTAATTTTAATTTAGAAATTAATAAAATTTAGAAAGATTTTTAAAAGACAAACCATCCAATTCATCAAGTGAGCGTTTTACACGCGTTCCAAAACGAATATCAGTTCCATCCTCTTTTTGTAATTTAGGGTCAAACATGGAATGTTGTTGTTGCTGTTGGATGACGCTAGTAGTGGCCAATTCAATGGGAATATTTGTTAGGTCAAAATATCGATATGCATCTGGCACAGGCCCTTTAGGAAAAAATTAAAAAGTAAATTTTTTATAACAATTACAATAATAAAAAATTATCCAAATAATAATTTAAAATTTATTAAATCCTATGATGGTTTTAATTTTCAAAAAATATTAATTATTTAAACCTGGTGTAAGTTTGAATCCAGTCATTTGACTAGCAGTAAGATTATTTATTTCTTTACCCATAATAGGAGGCTTCTCGATTAGTTGGCGGAGAGAACTATTAAATATTAAAATAATTCTTTAATAATAATTAAAAAACTAACCAAGATGCATCAGCCTTTTTGTTAATTTGAGCTGCGCCACAAACGTGAGGCAAAAACGAAGCGAGATCTTCTTTAGGTTTTTTAGGTCCACAATAACGATTATAAGAACCATTTAAGTCAAGAAGTGAAATTAAATCTTCACTTCCAAGAAGTTGACTATGAGCTAAAAAATATTTTTTGATTTTAAAAATAAATTCAACTTACGGGGAAGTTCAGGTTTCATTCCATAGAACGGCGAAACAAGTGAAAGTTGCGACTGATTGCCCTTTAATGAAATTTTGGTTCGTAAAAAACCGGAGGAAATACTCGTTCCAGAATGTTCGACCATTATTCACAATAAGTCGAATCACCTAACAAAAAACAAAATGTATGGAAATTTTAGATTTTTTAATGAAAAATCTTAAAACATTAAAAATATTCGACATTTTGATTCTTGTCTTAGTTATTTCAGTCATAATGTCAATGAACAAAAAACGTCAATAAAACTAACAACTTTTAATTTTAACAATTATTTATTCCACGATATTTATGTACATATAAGTTGTCAAAATATGATAAGTGTGGGGGGAGATTATTCAGATGGTAGAGACCAACTTATACAACACACACAAAAGGGATATATACAACACACAAAAGGGATTTATACAGTTTAACACAAGTAAAATAGTGAATGGGAAGAATAGAACTTTTATTTTTAATCATTAGTTTCATCCATTCTTTTGATTCTGACCAGAATCGACTTTCGCTCATCTGAAGAATTTCGGTTTCTGTTTGTTGAAGTAACATTTTTCGATGTTGACGCCGCGGATGGAAGTCCTTCCACAGATTCTTCATATACACAACGGAGGTTTACAACATTTTGACCTATATCTTCCTCATTTTCTTCATTCCTTCTCCCGACTCCTCTAATACCCCTACCTCCTTCCACTCGTCTGATATGGATCCCAAAATGCTGCTGCAGAATTGTAGCAGCCAAATCCTAAAATATTAGAAAATATATGTTGTCAAAATATGATAAATATTCAAATGGTAGAAACCAACTTTTTAAGAAAGCATTTAACTTACAGAAGCAGGGTCAGCACCAACTTCATTTAAAATTGAGTTGTTGAACGCAATTTTAGCAATTTGCTCCACCAAGCCAACACGCCGGAACAATGCAATAGTGTATAAACGATTTCGGGATCTGTCTTGAAGTGTGTGTTGCATCGTATTCTTCAAAAAGAAAGAATTATTCTTTAAAAGAATAAATAACAAACAAGTGTGCGTTCAAGCAATGCCGCGTCCAAATTATCTTCAAGCAGTTGCACTAAAATTCTTGCAAGACCTCCACTCATCAGATATTCATAAAGAGACGCTGGTGCTCCCATCATTGCATTCACAACAACCCAATATGCTTCCTTAAATTTAAGAAAAGACTTATTTCATTAAAAAACTTGACTAACCTTTCGCTTTCTTGGACTTTGATCATAGGCAAGTTGAAAAACACTCTGTGCCATGCCATCAACTGAGAAAAGGCGAGTCACGTGTTCTGAAGTGCCAGCAGCGATGTTGCTGAGGATCCAAAGACATTCTCGCGAAATTTGATGAACGTTGGAGTTGACCAGATCGCTCTTAAAGGAAGTCGTTTAATTATTCATTATAAAAATCCTTACAAGGTCTTCAAGGACGCCAAAATCCAGAATTGCAGTTGTTTGCTCATCCGTTCCTGTAATAATGTTACCAACTGTGCGAAGAGCACCAGTGAGCGCTCGAAGAGAATCAGATTTAAGTAGAGCGACAATACTTGCAGCTAAACCTGGTTGCACAAATAGCAAATCGATCTGCAAAAGAAAAGGCAAATGACAGGAATTCTAACTAATCATTTTAGAAAATATTTTTTAAAAATTTACTAAACTCTTTCCCCTTCAATTGTTGCGTGGTCGATGAGATAAGCAATACACCAAACAGCATCACAGAGAATTTCGCCTGTATCATAGAGGGATATGGTCACATGAAGTGAAGATAGAAGTCTGCCAACACTCTGAAATATTAACAGGAATCTAAGTTTAGTTTTAAAAAAATCTGAGAAAAACAAAAACTTACATCAAGTTCAATGTCATTCATCCCACCACGAAGCAAATTAGCCAAGCACCAAATAACAATTTTGCGAGGATCGTGAGCCTGATAGTCGGGCATCTCCAGCATCACTGTTAATAATGCCAAAAGTCCTGAGGCGCGCACTTGCTGTCGACACGAGGCACAATCTGCTGCCAAATTTCCTAATGCCCAAATAGCCTGGTCACGGACTTCCCCCACAGTTGTTGATGCAACATGAACGAGTGCATCGATGCCACCGCTAGCAATAATTCTATGCGTTTCTTGACGAGAGCCACAAGCCAAATTTGTTAGAGCCCAAGAAGCGTTCAACTGTAGTTCACTTGAAGAACGGCGGAGGCAGTCGATAAGCTCAAGAATCTGAAAAGGATTAGATTTTTTCTTAAGGCATTGCAAACTCACAATTGTTTCAACCAACTCTTCAGGAGGCTCCTGGCACGCTGCAAGCTTTTTTCTGAAGTAGAGAGATGCGGCAACCTACAACAACGAATGGAATAAAAATAAAAAGCTTCAACTGACCTGCGATTCCCTAGATCTTGTTGAACGTAGAAGGTCGAGAAATGTGGCGCATTCCTTTGCACAAAAGAGTGGAGTCTTCTTCAGCATCGACATCTTTTCTTATGTAAATCTGGAACGGCCGGTTCTTTGATAAATGCTGGAGCAGCAGGACAATGGTATGCGAAAGCATCAACATTTTAATTGTTCTTTTATAGTAAAGATTAGCATAACAGAAAATAAAACTTTTCCTCCTTAAAAAATAAATATTAATATAATAAAAAATCAAATAGTGAAAAGTAATTTTCTAAATTATTTTATGGAAAGAAAAATAATTATTATACATATATTAAATTTAAAATACATATTTTTAATTCGGTAAAATTATTAAATAATAAATTAAATTATGTTCGACTTTGAAGAATTTTAACTAGTTGATCCACTTCATTTCTAGAAGCATACATTGCAACTTCTACATCCCAAAGCATTTTAAGAATACAAGCATCATCGGTTTCGTTTATACGCTAATTTAAATTAAATATTTAATAAAAACTTATAAAATAATTCATAATTATTTTAAATTCCTAACCACATCATCATGTAAACGAGGAGAGAAACGAAAGAAAGGAACGCCTAAAGCAGCACAAAAAGCTTTACAATGCATAACTGGTCTACGGTTTGATTCGGTAATCTTTAAGAAAAAAACATTTTTATAATTTTGATTTTTAAATTAAAAATACTTGCTCCACAAGGCCTTGTGCCATATTTCTCATAAATTCGGTATTTCTTGAAACTCGTTGAAGAAGTCGCCATATTAAAGATCTATGAATAGTTAAACTTTTTGAGGGAGGAGTTCCAGTTCCAATTGAAATAACACAATGAGGATTAGGTAATTGAAAATATGGTCGAAGCTTTACAAATTCTGTAAGCAATTCCATTGTTGGATTGTTACATATAACACCCCCGTCAACGTAAATGTCATCAAACGGAGGAAAATAGGTTGGAGCTGCACTAAAAATTTTAAAATAATTTTACAATAATTTAATCAAAATTATCATTTTCTATGTTCAATACTAGTAGAGGGGAATTTTCGAAATAATTTTACATAAACATTAAATTACCTAGAACACCTAGCTGCTTTCCAAATAGTCACATTTCTGTCAACATATCCCATCTATAAGTTTAAAATTAATAAATTTTGTTTAAATAATTAAAAATTTACTTCATCCAACCTATCCTCTTCTTTTGTTAATTCATCTGGAAGTTGGTAATTACGAAAAAGCACTAATGTTGGAGGTGCAATGTTCATTTTGGCAGAAGTTAACAACAATCTATGTGAAAATTTTTTATTATTTGTTTTTTATTATTTGTTCGTCTCAAAATATTTATGCATATTTTCTTATTTATATTCAGATAACAAAAATAATAACTTTGGTTTCTCAATTGAAGACATAAAATCTGTGGAATATGTCTGAATCAATATTCGTTCCAACACTGCAGGATTGTATGGACGAGATCCTCTAAACACAATATTTTTTAATTGCAAATAGAGCTTTTGGCAATCAGTTAATGATTTTCCTAAAGGTTTTTAAAATTTTCTACTAACATAAGAGAAATAAGAAAGACCTTTTGCAAGGGCACAAGCAAGAATTGAACCAGTACTTGTTCCTAAATTATATTTAATTTATATTGCCTTCATGATATGCTAATTCATTCTCATTTTATGAAGAAAATAATTTAAAATTCACATACCAGCAACCCAATCGATTAAAGGCCATAAATCTCTACCCAAATTTCTCTCGATAATCATAAGCACCTAGATCAAGAATATTTTATTATTACAAAATGTAAAAAAACTCTTATTAGCACAAGTCCTTTTATTCCACCGCCATCAAGAGAGAGAAGAATGGGCTTGTTTCTTTCGTCATTATTTTGTAGCCTTTCTTCTTCTTCATTCTGTCCCTCATCGTCAGGGTTTGTCTTTTTACAATGAATTGCAATAAAAAGTTGGATACATTTGCGAATTCTTGATGAATAGCTGCCAGCTAATTGTAATGGTTGATCTCCATTATTGTTCCTTCCTGTTAGCATTTGTTCATTTGAGAAAAGGAGAAGGACCGCCTGTACTGTTGCAATATTCGTCTTAATTAAACAAGATATAATTAATCATTTAATTTAAAAAATTCCGAGAAAATGGAAAACCAACCCTAACAGCAAGATGAAGAGGATTTTCTCCATTAGTTGGATCTATGACAGAATTGGCATTAACACCTCTAATATAGCAATTAACAATTGAACGAAGGGATGATCGTTTAATAGCCAAAATTAATTGTTCTTCCATTGATAAATTCTTTTCTTCAATTTTTGTAAGCCTAGGAATTGAAGGGCCATCTTGATCTTCACAGCAATTTATTGAACAACAACTCCCTGAACAACAACAAAAGCCCATTGGAGAATGCAGCCACCTAAAACGTGATATCAAAGTCCGAAGATGCTTGTTAACTGTAAGAAATTTGAATTTTTAATTATAAATTGAAATTGGCGAAGTGTTTTTTACAGAGAAAAAAGGGTATAGCCCGAATAGGCGCGGGCGTCTCCTGTACATTTCGCTACAAGACATTTCGATACAGGACATTTCGCTACATGAGACATTTCGCTACACCAGCCATATTGGACATTTCGCTACACTATCAACTTTCGCTACACACCATCTTTCGCTACACTATCAAAAAAATAAAACTAAACATAATAGAACTATCAACTTTCACCTATAGGTGTATACTTTTTCTTAGAGACCGGACCGATATGATATATCGTCGATATTTTTCGATATATCGATATCGAATATCGATCGAAAGATTTTAAGTTTTTTCGATATTTTTCGATATTTTTCGATATCCGATATTTTGAAAAATATCGAATATATCGACGATATTCTCGATATATCGCGATATATAGAAAAATATCGGACCGATATATCGAAAAATATCGATATCGTATATCGATCGAAAGATTTTAAGTTTTCGATATTTTTCGATATATCGATATCGAATATCGATCGAAGCCCAACTCCGGTCTCTACTTTTTCTCCTCTAGAATACTTTTTCTCCTCAAGAAAGTTCAGCCGAAGGCTACAACAAAGTAAGACTTTGAAAAGCAGGTGGATATTAGCAAATTCAGCTACCAATTCACCTACAAATATTAACTTCTAAAGGTGAAAGTTGATAGTTTATTTATGATATTTATGTTTATTTTTTTCCTTCTGGAGAAAGTTGTAGCGAGATGTCGTGTAGCGAAATGTCCTGTAGCGAAATGTTTTGTAGCGAAATGTCGGGACAGGGCGCGGGCCAACTACGGGCGTGTCCCATAAAAAAGAGAGAAAAAAACATCTTATTGTTAGAAAGGGGAAAATAATTACATTTTGTTGGATTTATAATTGCGACTTGGATTTACTCCAATTGATTTCTCCATATTGTTCATTAAGTTTTTCAATTTATGATAAAGTCTGATATTTTTTCATCACCTTTTTTAATCCAACACTATTTTATATTTTTTTCATAATAAATAAAAATAAATGTTATCACGCCATTTTTCTTTCAGGTGCAATGATAAAATTGGTAACGAAAACCCAAATCATTCTTTATTGCTGAAAAATTTAGCTAGCATTTTAATAATTCAATGATGACTGCTCAAAATCTTCAGGTTTATTTAATTTTTTTTTGGATGTTGGTACAATTAAAAAACTTAAGGAAGTTTTTATCGTCTCTGCAGTACGCACACCTATTGCCTCCTTCCGTTCTACCTTTTCTTCGCTGAGTTCTATCGAACTGGGTAGTATTGCATCTTGTGCTGCAATAAAGAGAGCGAATATTAATCCAGACCTTGTA